>BMAW01004402.1:0-32696 GCA_019974015.1 Nephila pilipes
TTTTTACAATAATTACGATTTTAACATTCACGATTCTCAAACCGTTTCCTTTTTTTTGTATTGCTACCTTCTTGGCATGCTTGAAAGAGATAATGTGCCAAATAAGTAATGTTGATATTATCATAAATTACAATTACTTAGTATTATTTCTTCAGTCTTTTTATTCCGTTGCAAACACGTTTCACACAAATAAAATTACGGATGAACCAAGCATGTACCACGTTAAGTTTCACCACCAAAATTCACAGTTTTCTTTACCAAAATAAAATAAGAATATTCAAGTTTCTATTCAGCTCTGTTTAAATGAGAAAAAAGCTTTGTTTCCATTTAAAAAAAGCTATAAAAATATTGAAAATTTTATGGGGGTTACATTAAAGAATTCATTGTAAAAGGAATGACAATATAAATAAAATAAGGATACCGTAATTGCAAAAGAAAACATTAGCGCAACTGACTAAAAAATGTTTTGACATTTTTATCTTTTGTAAAGCAATTGCTCAGAAATCCAAATGTAAATACAATGTAAGGTATTTTAACCTATTGTACAAGATAGAAAATATTTTGATCCATTCTGTCTTTACTTTACAGAAGTTCTTAAATTCTTTATAATATTCTGCTTTCCATTTGAGTTTTTAACAAATATTTCAAATTACTCTGTCGGAAAAATAATTTGAAAATCTTTTTTATAATGAAATTTCAAACATTTTTCTAAGCTTTCCATTGAAAAATAGTTTTTTTGTTCATTTGAAAGTCTTATTTTTTTCAAAAAAAAAAAAATACTAATCCAATAAATGTGTATTATAATTTTTGTATGCTCTTAATCGATCTACGCATTTTAATTTGTAGATAAAAATTTGCCATGAATTTTCAAATTAGAGTAACCGGAAAATTAAATTCAGAAAACGTTGTAGGTATCTAGTAAAAGGAGCGTTTACAATCACAATCATTAAAAATAAAAGGTATCACTTGAATATTAATCTTTAATACGAGACATTGAATTGGTTATAGAGATTTTTTATCTTATCTGAAGTTTAAAACAGTATAATTTAATTTCAAAGAAAAATAAGTGTTTCGTTTCACAAAAAATATATAAATACTTAATAATTGTTCAATTATTAGTGATACAACTAAATCATCAACCAAATTGAACAACTTAGATTAAATTATATTATTCCTTTTTAATATAAATTCAGAATAATTATTTAATATAAATTTGGAGAGTTATCGGAAGAATTAATCTGCATACGCAAATTATAATAACTGGGATGACATATTTCTTTCTTTCGTCATGGTAAAATTCGGACAAATAACACAAGATATTTATTGGATTTGATAAAATTTCAATGAATTTGTAGTTAACATGTCCTTTTCAAGTGCTGAAAGATTTTATACAGAGACAAACACATTTTAATTTGAAAAATATGGGCACAATGAACAGCACAGAATTGAAAGTAGATACCAAATGTTCTTCATAATTATGTTACATTTTTATTAGTTAATCAAATAAACTACCTTTGCTCAATATGAATGCTCTGCAAATTTCCACGAATTTGGGCCTTTTCAGTAAATCGTACAAAAATTATTTAGTTTATGTTTTTAATAATAATTATCAGATTATTTTTATTAATTTAAGTTTAAATCTTCAATTTGTGTATCATTTATTTTAGAACTTCTTACTTTATTTGTGAAATATAACTTAAAAATAAATTCCTTCTTTTTCATTGAGGCTGGGTTTTTCTCATCCGCTCCTGTACCAATGCAAAACTATTTTCATTTTCTTACTTCTAAAATATTGGGTGGCTCTCTTTTTCAAAATTCCAAATGAAAAAGGTTCGTTTCATTCTATGAAGAAGGGATTTTCTTTCCAGAAATGCAACTAAAATCGAAACTAAAATCTTCTACATCCAGGTGTATAACAAGCTGCAATAGGCGAAATATTGACGTCAGAAAATTGCGGAAAAGGACGTCAGAATTGAAAAGCGGATCAGCTATGGTGCACGGATTTTTTTTTTTTTTTTTTTTTTTAAATCTTGGATCATGCTGTTGCATTCAGTTTCCTTTTCATTCTGAGTGTTGTGATATCCCCTTACATTACCATCTTCAACTATTTCTAAAATTAAGACTGTCTTCTTTCAACGTTACGGAATAGAAAATCTTTACAGAAAACAATGTTTTCAAATAAAATAAGATTCCAAATTTAATATTTATTTTGATTCCCATACGAATAGAAAGCAGAACATTTCTCATTTTTGTTAGAACCAATCAATTTTTATCTGTTTACAATATATTTATTTCACATTTGCCTTCAATACTTTAATCCAAATGGATGTATATATATAAGAAAACTTCGTATTTATTAAATGTATGTAAATGTTTAGTATAATAAATGGGTACGTGTAAGTATTAAAATCTTAGGAGCTTTTTTCTACTAATATTGGGTATTTTTCTGAATGAAAAAAAAAAGAATTCCACATATTTACTTGTAAGTCCCATCAGAAAGAATCAAAAATTATAATCAGAAAAAATCAGAAAGTGAATCATCTTTTCCTTGTTGTATTAGAAATACTAAATACGTTTATTTTCGTAATTTGATATCAATTTATATTAAGAAGAAACTAATTAATTTTTAGAGACAGTATTTTTCTGTTTTAGATTTCTTTCTGTCTGAAAAAAAGTATTTCAGAAATTTGATTCTTGTTCTTCAACATTAAGTTTTTTAAAAAAATATGTCTCGTTATATCCAAAATATGTTTAATTTTGTAATTTGAAATAACTTTTAATTAGAACAAATAAATTGGTTTTAGAGGTAGTTGATAATAAAATATTCTTTCTGAAATTAATGTATAAAATACTGAGCGCTCTGGTGTTGAAATAGTTTTACATATGAAAAAGAGAATTAAAATTGAAATATATTTTTGACGTTGTACAAAATGAAATAATTTTAGATGGTTTAATTTTATAAAGTTTTCAAATTATTTTATCACACTTTATTTCTTAATTTTTTTTCTTCCACAATAACATTTCACTAGTAAACAGTTTTTATAGACTTGATGCCGTAAGTCACGAGGAATAAATCAATTTTTTTTAAAACAGAATTTTTATCAAAATGTTTTTAGGAGAAACAATTGAACTGATCAATAACTGGAGCAAAATTACTTCAATTTGCATTAATTTATGTAAATAAAATTTAAATTAGCATTTGATTTTCCTAATTTTAAAATTGTTAACATATGATTGTTGATTCCTCAACAAAACAAAACTTATTTATTGACTAATTTATTCAATGTTCGAAAAAGATTTCCCAGAATAATTCATCATTCTGATGAATGACTCATTGATTATGGATAATCAATGAAAACACCACATGTAAGAGAATAACTTATTTAATTATTTAAAAACTCAATGAAAATATTTAATTAATCATAAATGTAATAACTAACATAACTTTTTCTGCATTTAAATCATTGATATATATACAACTTATTTATTCCTGTGGTTTTTAGATGGCAATTATTTTCATTTCGGTTGTGTGGTTAAATTGTTTTGCCTTGCAATACACTTTTCTTTGATTTTTTTTTTTAATATTCGGATGTTTTGTTGAATTATTTTGAGAGACGTAGGTGGAGGTTTAAAAAAAATTGTTCTAAAGCTCTTAATAGGTTTGTTTTCTCTTTAAAAATGTTAATGTAAGAATAAAAATTAAATTATTATAAAATTCTTACTCAGATATGGAATAATTAGGAATCGTTTAATCTAGTAATTCAGTCATAAAAAAAGACTAATGAATGACGTAACTTAATTTATTTTCGCTATATTATTTATTTTATTATTAAAATAGTCCGTTATAATGTTAAAGTTAACCATTTATACACATTTTTCTCGAGTAATCGTATATTAAAATATTTTGGGGATTGAGATTGATCTCGGAAAAAAGTTATTCAGCATATTAAATCAAATTAATTTGACTTTTAAGGCCCTTTTTTCGTTAGAAAGCATGTTGACCGCCAACTAACCCAAATTAACCTTTACTGTACATAAATTGATGAAGTTGGTCGAAAGAAAAGGTTAAGAAAAGAAAAGGTTAAGTTGAAAAGTTTATAAGTTTTTAGAAAAGGTTAAATTGAAAATGTACTGCTGTTACTAGTGGTTAAAAGCTGTGTTGGTATTATTGTTTTATATACAAGTTTAAACCATTTAACATTTATTTAGAGGAAATATAATAACCATATCTTTTTCAAATTCAGGTAAATAGAATGAAATTGATATGTTTGTATAAATAAATCTCGTGATGTATTTCCTTCACTAGTTAATACTACAGGCATCTTAAAGTGTAATTAAATAGTCAATTAGTTCAACTGATGAAACGTAAGAGAAAGGCAACACAGTTTATTAATTAATAACATAAAATATGCAAAACCACTCTCCCTCTCGAATCCATCTTAACTTAGTTAATCTTAGTTTATGTTCCAAAAGTAAAGTCTTAGCTTTTCAAAACACTCATTCCTATTCAATCACTTCTCGATTCTAACAAATTCGACCCCTGCTATCCTGATAAGGAGTCACTTCCAACATAAGCGATTAATTACGATGATTCACTTCTCTCTACATGTCTATCGGCTTGTCGTCATCCTAATCACGTTTTATTTGGTTGGTAAGGAGTTGTAATTGTATGCAATTCAAGTGATCAAAATGTCCCCGAGGTTAGTGAGGAGAAAACGCGTATAGTCCAAAATCACAATCAATTTTGAGAAAATTCATTTTGATGTTACAAAATAAAAAATGCATTTTATTGTCACAAATGGAGAATCAATATCTTATTAATATTCGAACAATGCTTTTTGACAAACATTTTATGTAGAATAGTTAGAGAATCTCATTGGCACTCATTTTTATTACAAACATTTCTTTCATTAAAAGTATACTTAAATTGATAAAGCAGCATTCTGTCTTGTACAATCAAGCATAAAGAATTAGTCTTAAGTAACACAGTTAAGATAATCAAATAATATACTGGCTATTCGCAGTGAATATCTTTTACACGTGCATTGAGTACCAAGAGGAGTATGCTTTATTGGATCTCCTCCAGTTTTCTTCAGTCACTGGAACATTTCGGTCAACTTACATCAGAAACTGAATCTACCTCATTTTCCCAAAGGACAGCAGTCTTATGTACGAAAACCTTTATTTCTAATTTAGTTTTTCAAACATCAGGTGTTTATCTCTTATCTCTGAGATTTCTCATATAACCTTGTGGCGAATTAGTATTCCTATTCACCTCTTGTGCCATAACTCAATCAAATATACTAACACTAAAAAGTCAATAACTTATACAAGAAGGCGTTAGATAAATCTTAAGCACAATATTTATTCAATAGACTTGCACTATAATGATAAATGGATTCCTGCTCTCCTAGATAACACCCTAGATATATTCACCCGTCTCACTAATACCGAATTAAGAGTGTCTTACCTCAACTTTTACAGTTGAAATTGGCTTGATTCTTGACTTCGCCACGATCACTATCCCCCGTAGCAACTCTTGATCTCGTCTATCACCTGTAAGGCATATACTGAACGCTAGTGACACTCTACCTCTATCGTGTGATTTTCTCTTAGCTTAAATAATTTCCTATCTAAACTGCTTCACTTCATTTCTACCTGCGTCTAATTTACCTAATCACATTTCATTTTGGTTGGGAAGAAATTGTTATTTACAACAATCAATTAAAGTCCCCAAGGTTAGTTTAGTTTTTATTAACGTCGTACTAGAAGCAACACGAGGGCTATTGGTGACGGACCTCGTAATTGTGAACCACGGTCAAGTGACGAGGACGACACCTGAGCTGGCACCCCCTCTCCTAACATCCACACCACGCCAACGGGAGGACTTTGGGCCCCGAACAGATTTAACGTGCATCAGCCCCGGTTACACGGCGGGTCTTTGGTGGCCAAGGCTCAAACCCGCGAATGAACGAAAACCGCCAACCGCTAGTCCACGACCTTGACCACTAGGCTACCGCGGCCCCCAAAGTTAGTGAAGAGAAACCCGCAAATAACCCAACGTCACAACTTTTTTTTTTTTTTTAACTTTATGAAAAATAATATATCTTTGTAAAAAAGTACTTATTTTTTAATAAATAAATGTTTTCTTTTTCAATTGCAAAATCACAAGTTTTAAGTTTTCAACTGTGTGTGGAGTTTATATAACATTTGGGGCCGTGGTAACCCTGTGCAGATGGTTGCGAATGCGCTGCCGGCATTGTTTCCGTCAAGTAGCGCGACCACAGTTATTACTTAGTTGTCATGGTCTCGAACTCGTCTTAGGCGTTGTTTCGTCAAGTCGTGGGTTCGAGTCCTGATACCACTCAAGACACATCGTGTATCGGTTTTGATGTGCGTTAAATTCGTCCAAACTCCATGCCCTTCCGTTTGTGTGTTGTAGAAGTTTAGGGGGAGAGAGACGCCATTTCAGATGTCGTTCCTCGTCACTTGACTTAGGCTTCAAATTACGAGTTCAGTCACCAGTAGCCTTCGTGTTACTTCTAAATGTGACGTTAATACAACATTTTGAATAAATTTGCTGCCGTAATTTTTTTTTACCGTGTACATCCAAATTAAAATATTTCTTCACCTTAATTTTGATTTATGATAATTACGGAATAATTTAACTCAATGAGTTTTTTATTAATATCTTAATATCATTAACAAATAATGATGATTTAAAAATTAAATGAGCTATTGTTATGAAACTAATTTCAGCATTTTCTTTAAAAAAAAAAAAAAAAAAAAAGCTTTAAAAAACTGAAATTTTTCAGTATGTGTGTACGTTTTCTATGAGCAAAATAATTTATATGAAGTTTTATATCATTTAAGAAGTAGTTTTAATGCACAAGATGTTAAAACTAACTCTAAAACCCAAAGTTAAAACTGTAACGATATGAGGCGTATTTCCCCTTAACTGTTCTTATGGACATTTCCTGGACTCTACTTGATTCAAACTACTCAAATTTCAATTATGTTAAGCAAAGTTCAGAAAAATTGAAATGTATCGAGAAAGATAGAAGAGGAAGAAATAAAGAAGGATATAACGTGAATAAGTTTACAATAATGGGAAGGGTGTTAGCGTGATGTGCGCAGAAATCTTCTGGCGTGTATAGAGGATTTAGGTAGTTTAGGACTCAGCACTGTCGGAGCAATTAAAGAAGATACTCGCATATTATTCCGGTAAGCGTTATGACATCATCTCGAAAACTTCATATTTTTCATTTCCTTTATTTTTTGTTGTTATTTTATTTTGGAAGGTATATTACTCTGTACTCCATTGATATCGCTACTTCATGCTAAAGCGTATATTAATACTGATCCCTCACCCAGACATATTGTGTGGTGGCATTAGGCAGAGTAGTTGTCTGCAAAATGATTTCTGATGTCATTGTGTGCGGGCCATATAAAACTTTGTTTACAAAAGATTTTTGAAACTGAAATGGATGCCTCGAAATATTTGTCACTACACGCCAGCATAATACTTGATAGATTAAAGAAGTTGTTAGTACTCGTGGTTAGGAACATAACTATGGAGTTATCTCCATAGTTTGAGAATTAATAAAAGCTATTTAGCATATAATTGACTATTTTAATTAAATTGCCTTTGCTTGAATTTATGTTGAAATTCAAATCTTGTATTAGAATAACATTTAAGATGGCAAAGGAGACGGGGAATAGGATACAGTCAAAAAACAATAAATACTCTTGCTTAGTAAAATTTTATCTTATTTTTAGTAAAATATGTCATTCTTGAATTATCGAAAATATTAAATGGAAAAACTCATTCACTGCTTTGAATTAAAATAATACTTTTGTATCTTTTATGAAAAGTGAAATTATGTTTTTCCATGTGAGTCTTTTATTTGTTGTAAAATTCTGGCTTCGTTATCTCTAACCAAATATTTCAGCTCATTTAAGAATCCAATACACTTTATTGCTATAAAAATTTATGGAAAAGAATACTTAAAATTATAGAAAAGTTTGAATAAATTAAAACATTTTAAAGCATAATTTCTGATTATTGAAATCATAATTTTTTTTAACGCAGAGCTGGAATGAAAGCCTCCGGGAAAATGTCCTATTGATCTACGTTTTTTATAGAAAGAGTCTTTTAATAGCTGTTTTATGCAGCACCAATTTATGTCTTTTTTATGGGACACAAGAGGGACGTCATCTCCTAAATTTGAAACAATGCTGCTGAATAAATAAACTACTGAATCTATTTAAATGCGGTGATCTGTATTCCTAATTTCGGTAGACCTGTTCAAATGAATAGATTTGTTCCATTTTGAAAATTGCAAATAGAATAGTTGCCTTTATAAAAGTTGTTTAATATTCTCGAAAGAATCTACTCAACGGTTTTCGTTAGTTTGTTTGTATTTTGAAAGAAAGGGGTTGGTTGTTCTAGGGGGATTTATTTATTTTTCAGCATGATTTTTCTAAATAGTACTTTTAAAGCGAAATTGTGTTAATAAGTTTTCTGGTCCATGAATTTCATTTTCAAATATAATTCAACAAGAAACTTATTTTTAAAAAATCACACATACTTAAATACTTATAAATTCAATTTCTAAATCCTTTGATCGTAAAATGCTTAATTACACTTTTCTGCATCAAAGGTTGTATTATTTGCTTTACGTACCTGTTTAAGATAAATAAAATAACTTCCAATGGAAATTAAATTTGGAAAAAAAAAATTTGCTTTATTTAATAAACGTTACACTTGAACTTATATAACGGGCTGCTGCTGATGTATCTCGTCATTTTGCGTGGTAGTGATAGCCTAGTGATAGTGGTCGAGGATCATCAGCCTAGCTTCATTTTTATCGAGTCGTGGGTTCGAGCCTAGATGCCACTGAAGATCCACTATGTAGCAGGGATGATGCACGTTAAATCTGGTCGAGACTCCAAGACCTTCTTTTGACGTGGTGTAGAAGTTTGGAGATGGAGATGTCAGCTCAGATGTCGTTACTTGACTGAGGCTCAAAATTTCGATGACACCCGTCTATAGCTTCTCAGTGTGCCGTTAATAAATAACCACAACTGTAAATTTGTGAGGAGAACAACATTTGACCTGAAACTTAATTCTCCGAACTACCACACCACTTGGAAACTTTGGGGCCTCTGTTGAATTTTGCGAATAGTAGCTCTCATTATTCTACTGGTTGGTTATCGGTAGAATCAACGACTCTTTATCCATTAAGCTCTCTTTCTTACTACCAAGCTATTATGGTTCTTCGAAATACCATGTCAAATATAATGAAAAAAAATATACATTCTATATTTTAAAAGAAATTGTGAAACGCTAAGTTATAACTATTATTTTATAAAGAAAATTCAGAACGAAGCTCTATCTTTCATTTTTCAATTTGAAAACCATTGTAAACATTTATTTATGATACCTAAAATGGTGCAGTTCTCCAATGCTTCCTCTTATGAAATTTCTTTCACTTTTTAATTAAATAGATTATTTTTGCATTTAATGAAAAATTTTCACATGTGATATAAATAATATAAAATAATCCATGAGATCAGAAAATTTTTAAAATTATGAAATTCTCTTAAGTCATTCAAATAACTTCAAATCTTAATATTCATTTAAAAAGCTCACATCCAGTTATAAAATACACTTAGGGAGAGCCATTATTTAATAATTGACAAATACTATCAAATTAGTCCCTTTCTTCTGTTAAACAAAAAAAAGCCAAGTTACATAATTAAAGCCACAGAACACATTTAGTGATTATAGTGAAACACACAGTTAATCGACATATCTGAGTGAATTTTCATTTGTTTTGATCTAAAAAAAAGGAAAATTTTCTGAAAAGTGTATTTCACTTTGTTCTCAAGTTATGTTTTAACATTGTGCATAATTATATAGTATGCATATGCAAAATAGCGTATGTTATTTTAAAAACCGGCCAAACACTTTCGTCCTTGATGTCTGCGATTTGGTTTAAAGAATCAATAATAAGTAATTCATCTATAAATTTTAATTATATTCCTTAATATAGTGTTGCATTTTTATTGATATTTTTGTTGAATATAGTTTTAAAATATCTCTCTCAATTTAGGAACTCCGTTGAAGTAATATAGCCAACAAGTGTTTCAGCATCCGGAAACACTTTAAGTTTGCTAGTTATTTTCTCCTATTTAAAGTATCGTTTTTAGAAATGGAATTTCTTAATATTATTTCTTAAATTGAGAATACTTTACAGACTGGAAATTTCATTTAACCCTTTGCCAGTGTCGCCCGAATCCAGTTCGGGCAACACAAACGTGCAACATTTGTGACATCCGAATTGAGTTCGAGCGGGAGAAAGATTAATGTTTCTATTCCTTTAAATGAATTGGGCTTATTTCCGTTTCGAATAGACATTTAATACGTAACCCATTTATTTCACACTAAGGAATAGTACATGTCCTTCAGGAAAGAAAAAAAATATTGTGGTCATCTATAAATACGCTCCAAAAGAGGAGGGATTTCGAACAGATAGTCGGATGGAATTTTTCCCTCTCATGGTTGTTTTACGCGAATTTGATGCAAAAAAGACCTTTTCCTACAATGTCTGATTCAGACGTGGATGAAAAATACAATTTAGGCTCTTCAGGCTGTAAAAATATGGGATGTAGGCTGGTGAGCTATGACACGTTTTGGTATATGTCGTACTGCAAAGGACTCATGAAATCCATATTGTTGTACTAAGTTTAGCATTAGTTAATGTTATTTAGCTTCGAAATTACAATGCTGCTTGATTTATTTTGTTATAATTGAAATCTTTTGAGTAAAATGCAAGTGTATATATAATCTATTATTTTTTCCTTTATACAGTTAAAACAAAAAGTAGCTATTTCATTAAAAAAATTGTAAAATGATTTACTTTATTATTGATATAGCACACAAAACTAAAAAGGGAAGAAATTTCCGTATTTGATGCATTTTTCTGAAATATATGCCACAGTTTAGAGGTTAAAGCAAAACCTACTTTATTGCATGTTTAAAGAATTGTTTGAATTATCATTGTTTTGAACTACATATTTTCTAATGTTAAAAGAATTGTTTCTTCGTAATATAATCCAAAATTATCATTTCAAATTATATGATTTATTGTTCGAATTAAAGTATTTCACAATAAAGTAATGCAATCCTAGTATATGAAATATGTATATTAATATGAGTAAATCATAAATAAAAACTTTTTTTCTATTTATTGTAGTGCAATAACAATAACTAGAAAAAATTAATATAAATACAATTAATGGTATAATTATTATATTAACAATAACAACTGTAAAATCAATACAATAAACGCTCTTTAATTCGACACATTTCAAAATCCAGCACCTATCCAGCTGCTTGCTTTCACTTTTTTTCGCGTGTATTCGATATTTACACTAGATAGAGATAAAACGCTGCTCGCATTTTTGCCTACTGTTTACTGTAACTCTCAGTTTTCATTTTCAGTTGAGTGGTTTTTTTTGTTTGCTTATGTTTTCTAGCAGGTTAAGTATCACGATTGCCCAATTTTGCAACTGTGTATACTCGCTATACTGTATAGTAAAATATTTTTGATACCTAGAAGGTGGTCTTCAAGTATGCTCAAACGTAAGCATAAAATAAAATAAAAAACGTAAGCATATGACTAAAATAGTTTGACTCAATTTGTTTTAACAATCATTGTACTGTATTAATTCTTCTTTTGTGTGCCGCGTTTTTATCAATACAAGAATATTGAACTAAATTTATGTTCAATTTTTTAAATTTAATTTTGTAGTTGCTAGAAGGACGAAATACTTTGTAGGATATTTCAGGTACAGGTACAGGTTCAAAATGTGCTTAAATACAATAAATACATTTCAGTCATGTAAAAATTTATTAAGAATTTTTTTTTTTTTTTTTTTTTTTTTTGGTATCCTCGTTATAACTATATTGACGCTCGATAATCCGGAAAAATCGCTAATCCGACATGGCCGTGGTTCCAAATGTGCCAAATTGAAAAGCGCTTAGTGTAATATATATTTTACTGACTATGATTATAACATTTACTACTTCATATATTCCCTATCATTAAATTTTAAATAACCGCTCATCGAAGCTCAAATAACTATTTCCTAGCAACACTATTCAAAATTTTATTTATCCTAAATGTGATCAACAAATTGATTTTCGAGAGAGCCTATTTTAAATCCAATGCCAATAATTTGAACATTCAACAGGCGTGCGTCAACACAGGTATCAACAAACGACTTTTAGAAGACTCGTCTTCTTCCGCTTTTGGAAAGGCCGTTCACATTTGACGTCGGCTGTCAACAAACAGGGAGCCCGAAAAGGTGAACGACGCCTCAACCAAGGTGAAGGGGTTGACGAACACCCTCTATGCTAATGACGTCCGTGAATTCGAAAATGGACTCTCCGTTCCCTCATTAAGGCATCTCTCATTAGACAGGTTTCCCGTTACAGGAACACTCGTCGGAAGTGAAATCCGTCTTCGCTCTTAGACCATTTCCGTGTTTCTTGAGGGATTCGAGAAGATCCAAATCCGATGCTTTTTTTTAAATTTAAAATTGAAAATTATGCGTTTTTAATAATAAGATGATAATGTATTTAAGTTAAAAGGTCAAGCAGCTGTTTGCTTATATAATATATACAGTAAGCAGATTAGGAATTATCTTCATTGTGGATTTCAAACTGTGCCATTTTGAAGAAACAAAAATTGATGGGGAATATTAAAAATACTTTCTATTTTACATCTTGAAAAGTCTCCTAAATTATTCAGAGGCTTATAACTGAATTTTTTTTTATTAAAAAAAGGACATTTATTTTTAGAAACTGTTGCATTAAAATCTCCTATACACTCCCACTTCTGATTATTAAAAGAATTTAATTCTAAGTGTGCTTTAAATCAATATTTGAGCCACAGTTTATGCACGGAAACATAACTCTATTAAATAGCAGATATATAAAGTAATAAAGTTACCAGTGAACATCAATAAAAAATTAAAATTATCAGATGGGAATTACACACTAAGGATATTAGAATTATATAAAATATCTATATATAATTTCCGCGTATGAAATAATAAATTGAATAGATAAACAAAAGAAAATGTAAGAGTAAAGATGAAATTTAATTAAACTCAATATTCGAGGAACTTAGTCTCGGGGGATACTTAGATGACTTTTTTATTAAAATGCTGGAGAAAATGTCATTTCACTTTTATTAATAAAAGTTATTCGTTTATAATTTATGAAAAAAGTATTTTTTCTTGAATGTTAACTATATTTGAGACATAAGTAAAATCATAAGTATCTCCTATGACTTTGTATGTATGAAAAATTTATTTATACACCACCTGTGATTAGAATATCACTTTAAATTAATTAAAGTCCCTAAGAATGATTAAAAGTAAAGAATTTTTACCATTATTTCTAATAATAAGACTTCTTCTAAGGGGATACGTTTTTAAATCCATGTAATAAAATATGACCTTTCTAGAATTTTAAGTAATATTCTCGACGATTTTCTTGCAAGTAAAGGTTATCCATTCTCGGTCTAGAATAATACGGAAACCATCGTTACGAGGATTGAGAAAATAATGGTTGTCTAAAAATAATTGGATTTGTTTTGTGCGCAACTCATAATAAATTGATGTAGGATTTCTCCAGATAAAATTTTAGTGATCAAAAAAAGTCCTTATCAATTTTTTTACATTCCCAGAACAGAAATGCAATTAAACATGTATTTGTTGACCCCCAAAGGAATGAATTAACTAATCAACATGTGGAACAGGACTTATTGTACTTTGAAAATTAATTCTTCTTCCTGTATATGAAGCGATATGAAATCAACATAATCAAATGTGAAATCAACATAATCAAATGTAAAATCACAAATATAATTTCATTTGAAATCAATGCATGTACAATTTCCCCGTGTCTTTATCATTCCTTCTGTAAAAAGAGGGGGAAATCAGTTTAGGTGTACTTATCATTTTATTTATTATGATAAGTAGAAAAAAAATCTTATAGACTTTGGCTATATAACTCAACATATCTGAAAATTTTCTTATAGGTCTGATGATAATAATAACATAATATTTTCAGATACTTGATGTTTTTATCCAGTTCAAATTTCAGAGTCAGTACTCTGAAAATTACGTCAACTAAAGGAGTTGGTCAACTTTTGGATCAATACTATGCAAGAAAGCTATGAAGTGCTACTGAAAACAAAATATGGTGTAGTACCGAACACGAAAAGAGTAAACTACATGAAGGTTTCTTATTATTCCTGAACCATTAATATAGTAGAGTGGGAAAAAACTACAAATAGTTTTCAGTAGCAAAGGTGTGACTTAATATTAAAAAGAGCAAAATAAAATCAAATAAAACTGTACAGTATGTCTTTTCAGTAGAATTTCAAATTTTTATTATAATTTATTTTCAAAAAAAAATTTAAAGCTTCTAAATATTTTTACCTAGGTTAGGTTTACTTTATGAATTTTTATTTTTAATAACGTAATTTATGTTATACGTTTCATTGACGTAATGAATAAGTGATTTGTAATTAAGAATTCCAAAGAAAAGTGTTATTTTTTATTATGATGCCCCTATTACTAATATTTGTTGCTTCTACACGTTGGTTTTCTTATTTCTTATGCTGTAACCGGGGCCATATTAACCAAAAGGCTAACTTCACCTAAGGGCCCCGCAGAGATTAATGACGCTTTACTTTTTTTTCTAGCAATTATCTGGCATAGTCATTACGAATTCGAGGAGTTCTGATGTATTTTTTAGACTTAGGCCCTGCATAAACCACCTTCTATAAGCAATAGAATTCAATCATTCGGCGATTTTCCAAACGAAACAAAAAGCCAGATATGAATCTATATGATTAATTTGTGTTAATTATATAATGTGCGAGTATGTGTGCTGGCGCCCGTTTGTGTAAGTCACGCCGTTAATGATTGATCTCAATAATGAACTTAACTTTCAAATATGAATCAAAACAATTAAAAAAATTCTTCTTAAAGTCCTTATCAGATTGAAGTAAAATCTATAAAAATAAAGCATTTTTTGTTTCGATTAATGTATTATTTTAATTAAATAAGTAATCAGGTTTCAAAGAAATTACTGAAAAGGTCAAAATATTCTGATTGTCAGGCAACTATTTTTGGATCTTTAAGCAATTTGTTTTTGAATCGACTCCTTTTTTGGAATATTTTAGAGTCAAACGATTTTAATAAATGCAGTAAATTACCATCATTATATACTACTTATGTCCAAAAAAAGGTTTTCAGGTCCGATGTTATATCTTTTAATTATTTTAAATCAAGTCAGTGAATATGCATATCTAATTGCTAAACTTTTTTTTGTTTTGATCAGTATCCCTCTTTAATTTAGTTTCAGTTCAGAAAAAAATATTTTTTTACATTTAAATTATCCCTCAATCTCCGTATTTCAAGAAA
The DNA here is from genome assembly GCA_019974015.1 of Nephila pilipes. Classification (NCBI taxonomy): domain Eukaryota; kingdom Metazoa; phylum Arthropoda; class Arachnida; order Araneae; family Nephilidae; genus Nephila; species Nephila pilipes. Next base: position 15,511 of record BMAW01004402.1, read on the forward strand.
TTCAATCCCTGTCAGTTTAAAATATTTGCCAATAATTCAAGTGATATGACTTTCCCTTTGTCCAACAAGAATGACTTCAGAAATGCAATAACTTAGAGCAGTTCTCGTCAATAACAACGCCTTAATAGAGCCTGATATAGACAACAACGCCAATAACAACGCCTGAGATAGACGTCTCTTTTAGCCTAGTTGGCAGATGCGCAGCAAAAGTGACGGTCAATTTTCTTCCGACCCACTGGTCCAGGGTTCGAAACGCCGATGGCCACTCAAAGCCAACATCTTTCTCCCCCTCCTCAAAATCGAAAATCACTCAACGCTTTTCCGCTTGATATACATCCCCTCCCGGTTGAATTGAGTTTTACTGGAAAAAGTTTCCATTTGAAGTCATCGGCTGTCTCTAGATGAATGGCTGGTCTCATCGACTCATGCACCGTAGCTTGAAAATCATTAGTTGTGATTTATGAACGGTTGCCTTAGTTAAACACACAGAGGCAAGTGTTTAGCACCGGAGCACATGCAACCAGTAGTTCTAGGTTGTGCAGCCATTTAGTGCTCACGTGCTGGTTCACCATTTCGGTGGGAAATGATTTACCATTCCATAGAGGGAGAGAGCAATTAGCGACCTTCTCAACAAATTAAGAAGGTTTCTCTTCGTATCATCAAGATGATGCTGGATGGGTAATATGCAGTGGCTGTCTTCAACAACAATCCAGAAGTTACGTATTAATAATTAGTCCAAGAAAGACGTCTCTTTTAGCCTAGTTGGTAGAGACATAGCAAAAAGCGATCCGTCAACATTTCTTCGGACCCACTGGTCGAAATGTCAATGGCCCACCAAGGCCAACAACTATCTCCCTCTCCACGGGGAAGAAAAACGTCTCCTGATGTCCTGGAGAAAACTTCACCCGCCGAAAACTATTATAAAAATTGTCTTAACGTAAAAGCTTAACTTTTTATAAACATATAGTTTTGCTTGTCTCTCTATTTTATACTTATATTTTGTCTTGTTGGTTCAGTCTTGGGAGGAATAATGATAAAAAGTTTTGAGATCATCATAAGATATGCAAATAAAAGCGTTCCTAGTTTGTGCTCCATTCTGTGATATTATCATGAATACAACCTCAACATCTTCAAAGCAAACAAACAAACTAATATCAAATATATTAAACACGTGTGACGCCAAAAGCTCCGGAGAAAAGCGGAGAACAGTCTTGGGGGAAAAAAAGAAACGCACATAATACATAACCGTATGAAGAAAAGAAGCGAGGGAGGAAATATTTTGGTATGCGAGTGACAGGAGAGTAGTTCGCCGCACGCGAACCTCACGAGTTGGTGCCACCAGGTGATTAAACGAAATGTGTGATTGCATTCCAAACAGATGAAGACATCAACTACGTGAAAAAAAAACATATTTATAACCACAGTGAAGAATATACAGTCCACAGGCAAAAAAAAAATTATGTATGTTACATAATTGTTCTAATTACAGTTCAGTTGATCAATTTTAATACATTTCTATATTTTTTAAAGAAAATGTTATACAAAATATCATAAGTGATATACAATTTTCAAAAAAGTAATTAAAGAAATCTTCAATAAATGGTATAAAATCCAATTATGAATAATATAAATATTGGACTTAACATTGAAATTAATTCTAATTTTTAACTATATTGCATTAGGGATTAAAACAAATATTAACGTCTCTCTTTCTCTCTGTCTTAATTATTATAGTATTAAAAAGAAAGGTTCGTTGTTGCTATGTAGATTATTCCTTTTTGAATTATATTAATAATTCTTCATAAATAAGCTATTTTTAAATGGATTTTTTTTTTCGGTAAATGTTATGAAATTAATCTTCAAACTCTGTATATCTTGATTCAAAATTTTATTCCAAATAAGTTAAAAATAATTTTAATGAAAGGCAGAAAGTCTAAATGTCACTATTTAAATATATTATAAAAATATATAAAAATTTAACAATCAATGTATATTTCATTATGATTATTTTAAAAATAATTTTTAATTTTACAGGAAGCTATTTTTATATAATGAAATAGATTTTCTAATCAATAGATGATAATAATAGCTTATAAATAGATTGGAAACAGAATATCACTTCAAACATTTATTAAATAAAAATTTTAATTAAATGAATTAATGAAATATGAATTTTTTTGTAAACATTGTAGTTTTTTAAATATAAATACAATTTTGAGTTATTCTTAGAAAGATGCATAATTATATCACCATTGAAATTTCTCTCAGTCTCCCTTAGGCATTATTTTTTTTAAACTAATTCTCATTTTCGCAAAACTCAATTTAAATTTACATATCTTATTTTGCTTGAATAAAATTAAATTATATTTTAACAAAAATTAAATAAATTAAAGCCTGTAAAAAATTTTATAATAAATATTTTATTAATAAAAATTTTAATTTGGTGCTGTTCAGTGAACGGTTAGTCTTCATATACTTTTATTTTTTCAACAGTACTTCTTTCACTTTCCAGTTTTGAATTCGACAGTAGTGTTTTCTATCGCCTATTGAGCTGTTTTTAATGGGAATCAATAATATTTATTTCTTCGTATAATTTTGTCCAAACTGCTGTCTCCCTCCCCCCTCCTCTGATTTCATAAAAATGTAGTAAAAAATGAGTTTCAAATTTATGAATCGCTATTTGAGTATACACTTAGTATAATCACTTAAAACTGTTATCAAAAAACATAAATTAATATTTCGTTACTTATCTTATTGCATTTAGAACACTTTCCAAACGGTGTGCATGAATTTGAAAGGGTTTTGTAGTTTCACTGACTATTTCTGCCTATTTTTCTTGTAATACTAGCCCTTTGCTCCATATATTACGCTTTTGGATAGATTTTTTCAGCTGAGACCACAAATTTTTTATCATAATGTGATTGAGAGAATAAAGTGGTGTATGCAATTATACTGATTCAGACTATTCGAAAATAGGGAGGATGTATACTCTATTTTGATATCCATTGTATTTGTTTTATACTAATAAAGCACAATTTTCATTCAAAATTGATGATTATATTTCCAACCCTAAACGCGTGCACAATATGAAAAAATTCATATGTAATAAACATTCATATTTACTTCAAAGCACTCCTAAAAATGTAATACACAAGCTTTCGGGAAATATAACTTAAAATAAATAATATTTAAATTAAATATATTTGGGACAATGACAGTAAAAATAAGTACTTGTATTATATCATAAATGTTATAGATGTAAACTATCTAATTTCTTTTTTTCAACGATTCATGTTGAAAACCCTAGAAATGTTTCGTTAATGGAAGTTCTAGACGGCAATCATTTACAAATTGTATTTACTTGACTGAATGAATTGGAAACATTCGGAATTAACTAACATGTGTATACAATGTTTCAAAACAACTTTGATAACTCTGTTCTGTCAGACGACGTTTGATTTAATTTTGTCTTCGCCTGAACTTCGAAGGCTTTCGTGAATTAGTTCAACTCTTGCGCGATTTCGTCTGCTTTTCGGAGCATGCGCACTGTCATCTAAGTCACGTGAAAATGGATGAAAAATGTGGCGCTCGCTCGGTTTGGAATCAGACCTCAAAAAAGCGCGAAACAGAAAAGTTAACTCTTGAATTTAATACAATCGCAAAGTGAGAATCATGCGTCTTGGTGCAAAAAGATCACATACTTATAAGTGAGTAACAAGATTTTTTTTCCCTAAAATATCTTATTTTTATTGCAAAACTCATTCCTTATTAAAAAAGAAATAAATAATAAGAATTTAAGCAGTAATCAACATTGTTTACTAAACTTTTTAAAATTTAAATGCTACCTATAAAAATTTACTGGTTTGATTTGAACTAAGTTATTAGACATGGCGGAAGATCATGTCTATTGGAAATTAAAGTTTTTTTTAAATTGAATTTTTGTTTGTGAAATATTCTTTACAGGTGAAATAACGACCTCTTGAGTTTTGTTTCGATTTCATTTTATAATTATCAAATGTTCTTCATTAGGGTATCAGTACTTCTTTTAGCAGATTTTTACTCAAATATACAGGAATTTAAGGCAAATGCTTATTTTAATCCTTATGAATTGCTTTATAGCTTTTTAACTTTATTTTAAAAATACTTTTTAGGTATTCAAATATGTTAATTTAGTAAAGAAACTTCCTTTTTATGTTTCAATCATTTTTTTTTAAATAATTTTAGTTCGTTTTAATAACATAGTGTAGTAAATACCAATAAAAAAGAATTTATTGATTACATTTCCCTTTTTGCTGTGAAAACTTGCAAACACTTTTTCATTTTATTAAAAACATAAGGATTTGATTAATCAAATAAATAAATTGCGTTCATTTGTCAAGAAAAATATATAAACGCGGCGAGTTTATTTTCTAAGCAGTATAATAACTTTTTTTATGCGGTTTAAAAATGTAGTCTTTAAATCAATGAAAAATATTGTTCTGAGCCATGGTTTTTTTCTAAAAGTAATTATATTTCACTAATTTTTCCCTATCTATAATTTTATGCTAAAAAAATAAAATTTAAATTTTGGATAGGAAAATATAAATTTTTAATTTAATATCTATAATAAGAATTAAAGTTTTTAATTATTTTAGAAACATGGTAAATATATAACAAAAACTTAACTATACTTCAAACAATGCATAATATTCATGAATAATAAATAGTTATAATATTAATAATGACGTTTCTTTTAGTTTCACTTAGATTCACCTTTATACATATAAAGTTCAAATTTGCTTTCTAGGCGAATTTTTCATTCTGGATGCTTATTATTAACAATTTTCTGATCAAAATAATAAAAAAAAACAATTATTTGTTTCATTGGGTATTGATTATAAAGTTGAAATCCAAGTAATTAATTAATGTTTGTCAAAATACTATAATTGATTCTATGGATCTTATTTCTTATTTTTATGGTCGTTTGCTTTCCTCTACTTCTCCTTTCAAAAGCGGAAAACACGTGGTGTATTGTTTTGGAGTTATCCTATTCTGGAAACGACTATTATTAAAATGAAGAGATGTTTTTTTTCCTCTTAAAGAAAGAAAATATATTTTTTGAATTCTCACTTATGAGCTTTCTAATTCAATACTTGTTAGCCTCAAATGTTACTTAGAAAATAGATTTGTGTGCATCTTGCGTTTCTTAATTCATTTCATCTTCAGTTTTAATTTCTTTCTATGTTTGTTTTGAAAAATAAAATCACAACTCCCATCGTAATTTTGATTTAAATTTATTATGCATAAAGCTTTTATTTTCGAGTGATCTATGAACAATATGTATTTCAAGAAACATTGACAGAAACAGGAAATATTATTGTTTTTATCTAAGAAGGCAAGTGACGCTACTTTATTAAGAAATCAAATCTAGATTGAATAAAAATTTGATGAATTTAATGTTATATTTAAAAGGTCTAAAACACAAATATGGTTTACAAATATGTTTTTAATACATTCAGTAATGTTTAACAAATTTTCTAAATTTTTGTTTTGTATTCATTTTTAAAATAAAAAAAATAAGTTATTATTACCTCACCTCCAAACATTTTTCTAAAAATGAATTAAAGACTCATAAATTTGGAAGATTTTTTAATATTTAAAAATATTTTGCTATTATGCACTTTTTAAGTTAATCTGAAATGCAATTTTGTATCCTAAATTTATTAAACAATTTTATAATTAAATTATCATGTATTGCTTCTTATGTTTCTTATCTTCACATTAACTTAGAGAACCGTATATTATGCATTTTAAGACTTATTCCATTTTGAAACTCTCACAGATGCCAAATTCTGTGCATCTAATAATTATTAAAAATTCTGGGAATTTTTAACTTGAAAATGAATGAAAAACTGAAATAAATATTTCTCATTATTTTATTCATGCTTAAAAATGCAACTCGTGCTAAAATAAATAGTACTCCGTATATAGAATGCTAAAAAAATCGTTTGGGCAATTATGAAAAAATGTTAATAGAAAGACTTATTATAGCCTTAAATCCTGTAAAAATTGATTAAAAATGTTTACTATTTATCTGTGATAAAATATTTTACAACAGTAAGAGAAACACAGCTCAACTTAACTTTCAAGATCACGAACCTCAAATGAAAATAGTTGTACTACCACAATGTCAAATACGTAAACACGTTTTAGTATGAATCTATAAAATAGCTAGATCATAAAAAAAAATATATTACGTAAGAAAATACGGCTTTCCATCTTGGCCTTGAAGCTGTACAGCGAAAATGGGCTTACAGGATCAGAATTCTGAACTGAGCTAAATTTCTTATGTGAGAAATGAGGAATATATATCGTAAACAGTGTAAACAACCCTATAACTTCAAATAATAACATTCTCCTGAATAGGTGTGTTACCCGAATTCTGGGAAAATATCGATGCTTGTCTTTAATTAATCATGTAAATATTTATTTCCTACTAAATTAACTAGATTAATTTAAAAAGTTTTGGAGAATTTGATTAGAAATAATTTAAGAAATGCGTATTTTCAAATTACCTTTATTAACCAATACAATAATATCAAAGATTCTTTACTACTGAAAGTACATTAAATGTACCTATTTTTTAAGAATATAATAAGTGTGTTTAATTGCTCTTCATTACCGAATAACAGTTTTATTTTATTTTTTTTTACTTAATTTATAATTTACATCCGAAATATTAAATGTTTTAGTACTATTCAAAGAAAAGTAAATGCCAAACACTTAATTAAATTTATTCGACTATTTGTATAATTTTTTTAAAAAAAAGGATTTCGGATCATAAACTGAATTAGACGAATATAGTTCAATCAAGCTTATCTCCAAGTCATTTTCTTTGTTTAATTTGTAATTATTACACTCTACCTTTATTATTTCTGGCATTTGCGTTAAAATAGTTGGTTAATAAGTTCCATCATTATTTTATTAGAATTCTTTCTTCTAGCATTTTCTTTCTTTTCATTGAGTCCCTCCTTCTTAAGTACGAATCCACTATAGTTGAATTCTTAAATAAAAATTCCCAAAAAACGATAAACATAAATTTTAATCATAAAAATGACAATTTTTTTTTATTTTAATTCCTTTAAAATTTTAATTTAAGTTCTAGAGATCATTTCTTGTTCTAAAGTAATGTGTATTTTAATTTTTTTTTTTTTGTCTATATTGTTCATTTCTAAATTCTTCATGTCTGGCTCAGCATATGAATTCTAAATTTGTATTTTCATCAAACACTTCGATACGCTTAATTGCCCATCAAGTAAAGAGAAATCTTAATATAAAATGATAAAAATCATATTTAAAAAGTTTCTATTATGAAATTTACTGGGAAATTTGTGACACAGATTACACGCCGGCTTCAATTTAATACATTTAGAATGGGTTTTTTTTCCCACAAAGAAATCAAAATTTCACTAATTTCTTTCTTTCTTTTTTCAGTGAAGGAGGTGAAATTTATCCTCCAAATGACCTTCATAAAAAATATCGCTTAGTAACAGTCACAGAAATCAAGTTTTATTGTTTTACTTTCAAGTTAGTAATAATCTTGGATGATGATTCTGTTGACAGTTACTATTAATGACACATGCTTAAAAAATTCTTTAAGATTTCCTCGAAAACATTTCGGGAATTTAGTGTTAATCCCATAGTATTTTTCTAAACATTACTCTATTTAGTGTTTTAAATAAATAAAAGGCAACAAAATAAATTAAAAAGACTTCTATAATTTTTCTTATCCTCTTTCTTCTTGTTCAGGAATTCTCTAGAACTTTCTTTAACCATCTGAAACCTTGCAATCAAATCAACCAACCAGTAAAAAACTATTTACAAAAAGTGGAAGTAAAAAATTTCCCCATTTTTTTCTAAACCTTAAGATGCATTGTAATATTATCTAATATTAAAAAAAATGTTTATATTTGAATGGTATGTATACTTTTAAGATTACATTACCTTCATGAATTCAAAATGTTGGGACAGATGGGAACTTTAAGCCAATGACCAATGATCTCGAATTCGTGTACGTAATCCTGATATTGGTAAGTTTTTAAGTATCTCTTTCAAATATGGAACGAATGAATCATTTCATCTCAACAAAATGCAGCTGAAAGGTTTCGTCATATTTGCGAAAACAATTTTAAACTTTTTTTTTAAATCTCAAACTTACTACCTATACACAAATGTAACCATCGAAAATTCTCAAAAATCTAAAGAAAAGATTTTAAATAAGTTTCTTATGTGTCACTGTTTCTCTGTAGCGTATTTTATTATAATCCAATAAATGCAATGGTCTGGATTTGAAAGAGACTCTAAGAAACGAGTGTTTTAAACAAATACCCCCCCCCCTAAAAAAATTCGAAGTTTTTCATTTCATCAATCTATTTGTTTTATCTGATTTTATTTCATTACCAAATTTTAAAGGATCCAATAGCATCTATGCAGTAGCAATGGATCCTAAAAACTTTTATTTTATTGGCAAAGAAAAGGAGAACTTTACAAAAGAATGTCCTTCAGATTAAGTCATCTTCGTGACAACAGGCTGTTGCTATATGCTTTCGAACCTCACAGTGATCAAACAGATAATATAATATAAGATTTACTGATAATAAACTTGCAAAAAAAAAAAAGAACAGATCATTAGACATGTAGACTGTTCGGCGGATTTAGTGTAAAGTTAATTTTAAAAAATCCTTAGATGTGTGATTTTCCAATGTACTAAAATTTTATGTTAACATATAATCAAATTCAAATCAGCCTTAAAATGGAGAAAAAAGCAGAATAAATATTTTTCTCATTTTCAATCTCAAAAATAAGAATTGATATTAATAAATATATTAGTCAAAGCCATACGTACTGCTGTTTGACCTACATAAATAAGTTCCAGAATTCCAAGGAATGCAATGGAAAATATAATTTATGACCCTGTGTAAAATATATACATGAATTATGTTATGTAATAAATCGTTTTCTCCAATAAAACGTTTTTTTTTTTTTTTTTTCCCCATAAATTAAGTTCTAATCCCATTTTCCCATTTTCCGACTGAAGCTAGATGAATTTTTTTCAAATGTAACACGTTTCCACATATTTTTTCGAGTCGAGGATTTGAGTCCTGATGCCATTAAAGACCTGCCATGTAGAGGAGCTGATGCACATTAAATCCGTCGATGCTCAATGCCTCATATTGGGATGGTGTGGAAGGTTGGAAAGTGGGATGCTAGTTCAGGTGTCCTCATCACTTGACCGAGACTCAAAATTATGAGATATTTCGCCAGTGGCCTTTGTATTGCATCTAAGCTCATTGTTGATAAATAATCAATCAATTCTATGTAGATTTACATTTGAATCGAAAATTAAGTCTGCTGCGCATTTCACTTCAGAATCCTCTAAGGTAATGGTCTTCAACTTTGTCGACTTGCTGAACATTTAGGTTTTTTCCGAGGAGCCCCGTCCCACTCTTAGAAAAATATATCTTGAAATAATATTGAAAGTATATCAGTGTGCCTATAGGTACGTTATATAAAAACAATGAAAGAAAATTATTGTATTTTTTGTTAAAAAATTTTAACTTAAAATTAATGTAATTTATTCGTTAGTTACATTAACTCGCGCATCAGGTGTCACCTACCTTTATATTATGTTGAGTGACGGAGTGTGCTTGAATTTTTTTACACAAACTATCGAAATATTGCTTTTTTTTATATTATCAGCAAACACCTTTTATTTTCCACATTTAATTCATATCTATACTTTGAATTTGTTGCCACATACTTTAAAAAGGTTTTTTTTTTCCAAAAAGATTCATGTAACACGATCTCGTCCTTAGTTAATCGCGGTCATACAGACTCTTCAGCGAGCATGAATATGTTTTGCATACACAGCAACTGAACGACTGAAAATCCGAAGCTATTTTGCTTTTACATCACTGATGACGTCACATTACGGACGCCAGCAGCCCACACACAAAGTTTCTCGTTAATTTTCAAAGATAGCTTACGTATCTTTGTTGGTTAATAAACACCAATCAACCAGTGTGAGTGTTTTTTAATTTTCTTTTCGAATTTTTATTTTGACACGCGAAACCCTAGGGTTCCGTGGAGCACAGTTTGAAGATCAAAGCTCTAATGTATTAAAAAAAAGTGCTTGGAATTTTAATTATATTTACGTGTCTATATAGTTCTAAAATATTTCCAGTGTCAACACATATTTTGTTTTTAATAAAGGTATTTTGGCTTTTTAATATTGAATAAGGCGGATGTGAGTGAAAAAAAGCTATCTTGTCAGGAAGCTTCCGGAAGCTAGCTACAGTAACGGACTCTTCAGCATCCTTTGCTTAGATTTTGTGTGTATGTTTGAACTTAGAAATTCTCTTTTTTTTCCCTCCAGAAAGCTTTCTTAAGGGATTAAAATTTAAATGTGTGGGCGTGTTTCTGTTAAGTATTTTTTGTAATATGATGCTGCTATATTTATAAACGAAGCATGGTTGTTTCCTCCTCCCCCTCCCCCCCCCTTTTTTTTTTTCTTTTCATATCGTTAAAAATGTTTTTCAATTTTTTTTTCCCCATATTTTTAAACAAAAAATTTTTTTCCTTTGCTGTTTCATTGTACTGTCTTTGTATTAAAAGATAAGTACTCAGTTAAATACGTCGGTAAAAAAATGTTTTTCTAAATAATTTACTTTTAATGGACAGAGTATGGTTACTTTAAGAAGATATTTCATTCTTTTATTTCCCTCTTAATTAGTTTCCATTCTTAAGAACATTTCATCACAACTGATCAGCTGGGGATTGTAAGATTTAAATCGGTTGGCTATTTTTAGCTAACCCATTTAAATCTTACTATCAGTTTCGTAATATAATACGTCGAAAAATTTCATAATATCACACAAAGCTCAACTTAAAATTGCTCAATTAATAATAAGCAATTCCATAAGCCTCTTTTTTCTTTGGAATACCTCGTTTCTTAATTAAAAATGTATATTCGCAGACTGAGTCTTGGCAAATTGGAAAATAAGCTTTGACAAATTTGATAATAATTTGAGCTCAAATCTGGGTAAGGCATATTCATGTATTTGTTGGTAAAAAGAATAACAAGCCATCCGAGTTATACTAAGGTATCAGAATCAGCAGTAACCATTACCCTAGCATCATACGCATAAGAATTCTATGGGGTTAAAGCAGAGGGTTTCAAATTTATTCCTAATTGTACTTTTAGTTCAGATTTTTAAATCTCATATATATCAAAATTGTATGCAAAAAAAAAATCCGATATGCTTCCTAAAATGACATCTCTAAATGCTTTTTTATTGTTTGAGGGAGGATTAAACAATTTTGTTAAAAAACGCTTTTACAATAAGTTAAAGTTTAGATGCAATGGCAAAATAAATAATATTGTCGTTGTTCCTATTAATGATGAAACAATTACTACCATTAAAGTTATCCAATTGCTAAGGAGCTTATATGAAGATGATAATTACCTTCTAGCTAAAATATTAGTTGTTACTATCCTACTTCTGTGTGTTTAAGAATTAGTTTTTAAATTTATTATTTATACAGTGAAATTGTCAGCAAACATTTCGGAGATTGACTTTTAAATTACATTTTGTTAGGAAAGAGGTTATCTATTTCTTTTCGCGTTCCCTCTTCATGTCTTTTTGTGTATCCATAGGAGCACATGTATCATAATTTTTTTAAAATATATTGGTTAAATCGAAATATTTAACATTTTCAACCCTTTAAGAGAATATATTAATGCTCCTATTTCCTTTAATATGTCACCTGTTCAAATGTTTTCAATCCGTATTTAATTTTGTGTTAAGACTTCTGCACATAATAAAGGGCCAATTTAAAATGAACAGCAAACATCTTTTTTTATCGCTAACTGAGAATAACAGGACACTTCCTACTGTTGGATGACTGGATATATTACACACACAACTGGAAACGGATACTCAGCGAAGAGTGCCTACCAGCTCAAATTCGGCAACCAAGCAAATAATAAGGTGTCCCATCCGGAAAACATTAGTGTTAGTCAATATTTTCGTTCCGGTAATTCCCTTCTTACGAAGCGTAAATAAAATGGTCATTAAAGCGGCGTTGCAAATCTCTGACACAGTTACTAAAACGATTTGGTACTAGTCACGCTCTATCAATTGCGGCTGCCTTTTTTCTGAGTGGGCTTCCTCGACAATTAGCTGACATCACTGTAACGGTGATATAGTTTGACTGCTGGAGCTAAACGTTAAATTGACTAGAAAAAGACAGCAACTATAAATCTTTTAACGGAGCTTCTCACTTTAGGCTCCACTAACTCGTATTTTGCATATTTTTACATTTAGAGAACTTCCATCATTGTATTTAACCTGATAAACATTCTGTACATAAACTCGCCACATTTAACCTTATATTTCTGGTATGAAAATTTCCAATGAGTGCTTAAAGAAATTAGAACAGTTTTGAAAAGGTAATTTCATAAACAATCGAGTTTTTTTCCCGCTAGAATCCGAATAAATATACCATGCGTTAACTTTTCTAAAAATCATCAGAAGACAGAAACTATTTTAAAAAGACTTTTTTTTTTTTCAGCTGCACTAAATTGTTATTAACATACTTTTATAGGGGGTATTTCCGAATTAATATTTAACGGTGGCAAAGCTTTTTCATTAGATTCTTATTCGCTTAATAATTCCATATCAATCATACGCCAATTATTTGCAGCATTTAAAATATATGAGGTCAAATTAAGGTGAAATTTCTATCCACGATTGTTGGTTTAATTAGATAATTAAACTTGTTGATACTTTCTGAACTGAAGATATCCATTCTCTAATCTGTTTAATATTTGAAACTACAGAATTTTTTTTAATGCCAAAATGGAAGAAGAAAAAATTTGGAACAGTCTTGTCTACTTGATTCAATAATATTAACATGTATAGCACATTAATAAATATTAAGCATTTTAAATATTTCATTTTTTAACAGTTATAACGACTAATTATCGTTTAATACAGCTTTGTGATCTCATGATCAATGCAACATTTGGTCTAAAACTGAATACATGAAAATTTCAAATGAATGAAAAGAATGTTCACGTTTTTCTCTCACACATGAAAATTTCTCTGAAGATGTAATCGACGAAAAATAAAAATTGCAGTATGTTGTTATTGTTAGCTGTGCAAAGAAGCAATACATAATCTGATCTATATAAACCAAACATATTCTTGTTTTTACATTTATTTCCCATACTGTTCCAATATCAATATTTCATACCGTGACATCAGCATGATATATATGAGTTCGTCTCTATTCACAAACCTCATTCCAAAGCATTCATTTTTTCCGCCATTTTTTTTTTTTGTTAAGACTTAATATTCCTCATTTTGTTTTCGGAACTGGTCTAAAGCATACAGCTGAACTCGCTGTGTGTCATCATTTCGTGTTTCAGGTTCTATACCCTACTCTCTCTATGAGGAAAAAATGGGAGTAAAATAATAAGGTTGAACTCAATCCGTCACAAAAAAAGCAGGTTTTTCTCGAAGAACGAAAATGAAATTAAATGTTCTTTAATCCGCAGTCTTCATCGAGTTTTTCCTTTTTTAAAACCAGATTCTGTGTCTTAAAAGGAATTGTGAAGATGTAAAGCTCAAATATGACCTTAAGAAAAAGAATAAGGATTATAAAAGCTGAAGCGATATAAAAAAAAAAAAAAAAGATTCCGTTCACGTAATTCTTAAACGCTTCAAGAAATTATAAAATGCGTGGGTCAATTCGGTATTTTTAGAAAATTTAGTTGACTGTTTTTTATTTCGTTTTAATTTCATATTGGTTAAACTTTGATTTACACAGTTTTATTAGGGCAAAGTGAGTGAGTGAATGTAAAGGTTATTGGCGCAAGAGCCATATGTGGCTAAGCTGCGCCAAACAAGACTTAACTGTGGTCTGACGTGAAGAATTAAAGAAAAGACACAAATTGGTTGACAATAAGGAGGGTCAAAAATAGAGAAGGATCCCTAGGATAACCCAGGGGCGCATCACCCGTGTTTACCAAAGACAGTTAACACCATGAGAAAGAAAGAGACCCCTTGGGAACCTAGGGGGTCATGATGCCCGTACTTAAACAAAGAAGGCAAGTCCCTGAGGTCCCTTGATGTAATCCCCAGGGACAGGGTGCCCGGCTTTACTCTCAGACTCTGGGTACCCCTTTTAGTCGTCTCTTACTACATGCATGAGCTATAGTGGGACTATTTTGTCATACCCTATTATCACACGGATCTTATTAGGGCAAATAGAATGCATCCCTCAGGAATTTTGCAACACTCCCCAAAGTTCCGAGCCACTCTAATGCCAATAAATCTTCAAGATGTTTTTAGTGCTTATATCCCCTTTAAATCTTTTATTTGCTTAATGCTCGCACTCTCAAATGTATACTTATTTATTATATAATCAACTTAATATATATATTTTTTCATTATTAAGAGTAATTTAACTAACAGAGGATTTAAAACGTGAAATATGTTTTGATATTGAGCTAAATGTCATTTATTGTAAATATTTATGACTGTTGGTGTATAAAAATTAATAAAAGTTATGATTATGAACTCTTAAAAAATTGAATTCTAACTCAAAATATGATTCTCCATACATTTTACTATCAGCATTTTTAAAGAAGAGATAAAATGAAAAAAATATTTCAGAAGAAAGTCATTTGAAAATTTTCTTTCGTTTCCTCTATTTTTTCTGAGTAGTTTAAAGACCACTCGGAAAAGTTTTATTCAATATATATATATATATATATATATATATATATATATATATATATATATATATATATTTAATTTAAAGATTAATGACTAAGTAAAAATGCGATTTTCAAAAATTTATGGTTGTAAAGTGAGAACCTTTGGGCAATTAAAACTATTTATTCATTTTGAGGAGAGAGAGAGGCAACAAGTACACATTATTAAAGTGGATAAGGCGAGATACATTGCTCCACTTCCAAGATTACAGCAAAAGAGAGGGAATTTTTCCGTGTGTTCGATTTTTATAAGTAGAGAAAACTCTAGATCACGTGGTATAAGATGAAAGGATTCCGAGGGATTTTCATGGTCTCTTTCAGTCTAGTTGGGATTATTTCTGATAGATTTACGAATATGGAAAAATTGATTCAGCATATTTTATGAGTGCGTGATCGAATAAATTAAAGGATATTTTAGAATTCTATCAGCAAATAAGAATGATCTCTTTATTAATGGATTATTGAATGGGAAAAAATGAAACTTAAATTAGTTTTATATGGAATCATTATATATATATATACACGGTGGCCACTAAAGTCTGTTTCCCTACTCTTAACTCCGAACAGTTCTAGCTACTGTCATAAAAGTTGTATCTATTATAGTAAGATGGCTATGCGCTACTGGATGAGACCACTTATAACACCACAAGTGGAAATCAGCAGGTTAGCATTCCTATCTCAAAAATGGTACGAGAAGGGGAGGGAGGGATTTGCAAAGTTGTGGAGTATCATCGCATTGGTACTAAAAGTCACTTTGTGGGAATTAATGCTAAAAACTGAACACTTAAAATGCACATGTGTTCGTTTGTGATTTCTGAAACTGTGACGTCACGAAACTTGAACAAAAGGAGCAAAAATTATCAGATGTAACACGAGCCCTCATCGCGACGCTGTTATATTGCGTGTAATTCACAATCGGGAGGACAGTGTTCAAATCTTGTGTGGTTTCCTCCTTGAGTTAGTTTTCTTTACTGTGTTGACGAAATATGGATGGTGCAAAATCGTATCGCGAAACATGTCAACTGAACGCTACTTGCACTTGGTGTGTGGAATTTGTGAATTATATACATATGAACCGTCACACCTATTCACTTGAATCGACTTTAAAAGAGGTATCTCCCTGGGGATTATATAATGAAGCTCATGGTCAATGGAGCAACATTTCAAAAATGAATATTTTGAGATGGTTCTGTTTTACGGTGAATGTGGGCCCAAGGCAAGATCGGCAACGCTTTCCTGAAGGCTCTCATCCTTCACTGAAAACCATTCTAAAGGTTGTGAAATGCTTGAGGGGGACAGGGTGCATAGACTTCCTGACTTCAATCCGACAGACCATCTAAGGTTGAACGACAAGTAAAACCGGAAAATGTATCACCATATGCCTGATTATATTCGAACAGCAGCACAAGAGACGTTAGTGAAAACTCTGCCTCTCAAAAAAAGTCGTGTTTGAAATATTCAAAACAAATTAGGAGCTCATCCATAGCGTCAACTCCTCATCAGACATTACTGAAAGGGGATGCCAAAAGACGTTACACATGGTGCAACATTGTTATGATTCAGATAGATGTCCAGCCAATATTCTTTTCAGATACAGTGTGGATAGAAAAGGCGCGCTTTTCGCGGAGTGAAATAGGCAGAATACCCATTACTGGGGGCTAGAAAATCTTGCATGTTCTACTGACCTTCGACATCAAGTGCAGTTTTCAATTAATGTTTGACGTGGAATTTACAATAATAGGCTAATATATCGGCCTAGTATTTTACCAAGTTAATGGGCGCAAGATATTCAGAACTTCTGTAGGTTGTAATACCCGATTTAGTGTAGAACTGACCGTTGTTCCATGTTATGATCCTGAATGTATAGTTCCGATATGAAGGTTCGCCTTCACACAGCACATCACAAACGAAGCAGTATCTGGTGGAGACATTCAGGGAACAAATAATCGAGTGCGGTGCTTTTGAAGAATTGTCTCCACATTCACTTGACCAGACACTAATTGACTTTTTCCTGTGGGGATACCTCAAATTACAGATATATGCATCCCTTTGTGGCAGCATTGCAGAATCTTCTAAGATGCATTACGGATATTTATGCCAACGTTATCATCCGCTACGCTAAAACGTGTGCTGAAAGAAGCTCAAGATGTGCATAGCAGCTGACATATTTCGAGAGACCAACCTCCCGCACCGCACATGGTGCACTTCGGGTTTGGATAGTAGTTGACAGGAATGAATTTGAACATAGAAAATAAAAGTATCTTTTGATAGCTAGTTGTTATTTTTTTAAATTTTATTTTCTTATTTATTTTATTTGTTTATTAATTTATTTTATTTGTTTATTAATTTATTTTATTTGTTTATT
>BMAW01004402.1:32706-43484 GCA_019974015.1 Nephila pilipes
TTATTAATTTATTTTATTTGTTTATTAATTTATTTTATTTGTTTATTTATTTATTTTCCCCTAAGACCGTTTCGTCGCAGGAAATCGTGAACAAACAAATGCGCGTTTTAAATGTTATGTTCTTAGCATAAATGTTCACAAGGGGTCTTTTCGTTTAAATCCATGATGTTCTTCAGCTTTGTAATCCACTTCCCCTCCCTCTATTTCACACCATTTTCGAGATGGCAACACTAACTCCACAGTTTTCAACCTTGTAGCTCTGTAAGAGGTCTCTCTAGTTGCTCATAGCCACTTTAATGCACCTAACATCACTTTTATGATTTTCGCTGCAGCTTTTCGAAAACTAAGAGAAGGAACAGACTTAGGTAGACCCTCTGTATGTATAAAATAGTTTGGATATTTCTTTTCTAATTTTCTATTCCATAGCTGTATTCTTTTTTTCCCCTTAATTTTCCAACGGCTTGAACTTTAGTCATAAATGTGGTGTCTTAATGTTGTAAAGTGGCTACGATTTTTTAGGAAATGATGTAGTTGGAAATTATATCTATTTTTTAATTGAACTTTATTGATGACTTAAAAAGGGATATTCTTATTGAAAGTCGAGCATGGAAGCCATGGAGTCGCAATGCGTTGGAAAAGGGTAGGGGGGAAAACCAAGTCGCGAGCCAAATGCGAATATTTATAACCAGCAGTCTCTGGTGTCATATCGAAACTTCTAGAAATTACTGTAGTCTAAAGTTAAAGTTGGAGTAATTTAAGTGCGTAAAGTTGGTTGGTATGAATTTAAAATGGTTTTATAAAAAATTAAAATTAAGTAAGGTTAAAAATAAAGTGATAAAAAAACTGGGTTTTTTTTGTTGTTGTTTTTGATTTTTTCATCACATACAGAGATAAAGGTATTACGAAACTTAATTTCGTTGATTTATTAATATTTGTCAGATAAACTCTTTCTTAAATATATGTAACTAAACTCAACAGTTATCTCACTTAAAAAGTCAGCGATAATTTTCATTTTTTTATTACCATTTATTATTTATACGAACAAAAATCTACAGAATTTATCTGTTAGTTTATCATTCCCAAACTCACTTTCGTGCATTTTTACCCTTGATTTTATAAAATCTTTTTGAGCAAAATTGTTCTTAATGCTTCATTGAAAGTGTTTCTTTTATTATTATTTTTACTCTTTGTAAAAATAATAATCTTGGATAATTATATATATATATATATATATATATATATGGTCGAGATTTATCAGTTCATATTTACAAATTAGAATAGTATTTATAAATTCGTATGTTATCCTCTTTTTTATATAGATGTTTTTATGTGAGGCTTCACATGTTCTCATGTTTTATTTAAGATATTATTTTAGTATTTATTACCGGCTTCTATATTCGTATAGTATGTTCGTACTTACAGCAGTTTATTATCACGCAGGTGAATATTCGTTGATGTCCTGTTCAAGGACAATTTTTAGCACCTTTTTCTTTTGATTTTACAAAACATCGTTCATTTTTTTATGTGGACTTCTGTACTGATACTTTTGTTAGTGATTTTATCCTCTTTATTTAGAGCAATAAATCTTGCCACAAACTACGGATAGAAATTTTACAATATGATTCAAAACATAAATTTATGCAGATTTTTTAATAAAATTAAATGCCTACTTTTAAAATATCTTCTTACACATAATCAATCACTTCTCTAATTTGATCCCATTTATTATTATCTGTTTGATCTAGTTATATTCTATTTGTTACCGTAAAACACCGAATAATTGGGATCCAGGCCATATTTTATTTATTTAAGCTGATTAATAATTTAACTAATTCAATATCTATAATTATCATGTCTAAAATAATAAAAATTGCTTTATATATGCACATTTTTTTTTCAAGTTAAAGCAATTTTGGTTTTAAAATTGATGCATCATATCTAATCTCTTTATTTTTTCTTTATTTCATTTGATTTTACGCAATATAAGTGAAAAAAGTGTGGCTTTCTAATTTCACTTTTAAAATTATATCAATTATTATGCAAAATTCTGATTGAAATATTAGCTAATTAATAGTTTCCCTCTAGAATAATCTTTGTTATTTTTTACATGGATTTGAAATTTCCTTCGTTTATTTCTCTTAAATTTATTTCAAATAATTTTTTGAAGATTTTAAACTCATTTTTTCTTGTTTACTTCTTTTATAAATATTGTCCAATATAACCCGAATAAATGATATAATATTAAAATACTAAAGAGAGAGAAAGAAAGAGTTAGATCTTATAATATGCGAAATAACATACAAAAGAATAGCTTTGAATATTGAAATGATATTTATATTGCATAAGAATTTAGGCTATTATTTGCATTTATATTTGCTATTTCTTACTGAAAAACTGTGATTCGGATATGGTAAGATTTAAAAATCAATTTACTAGCAGAATTTTGTTATTTTGAGATTAATGTCGCAATTTTACATGAATTTTTATTCAAAGCATCATTTTCCTGTTCAAATCTATTCTGTGAGTTGGGGCTATTGAAAAAGCAGCTAACAATTTACAAGGTTTAAAATTTTCATTGAATTAAATCTTATTGATTGGCATTTCATATTGTTTAATTTTTCCGAAAAAAGTGGTTGAAATAATTTAATTTGTTTAATTAAATTTATTAATTTAGCCGTAGATGAAAGTGTTGAATAAAAATTTTTATAACCAAATATAAATAAATAAATGTAAAAATAAATTATTTACAAACAATGCAAAAATTAGGAAATATTAAACTAAGGAAACTGTGCGAAGAACTGGGACAAAAAAAAAATTGTTTTCCTTGTATTCCTAACCAGTTTTCCATTCTAAATAATATTTTTTTTTTTTATTTCAGTTTGAGAAAAAAATTATCGGTTGTTTTTTTTTAAGTTTAAATACGCAGTTGTATAAGTAAACTTCTTAAAAGCTCAGAATCTTGCATTTCTCAACATCCAAAAGAGCCAATATCACCTTTAAACAAACGTATTTTACATTCGTATTTAAAATTTCGAAATATTTTCGAATTTCAGTTCTGTTTGGAGCCTTTCATAATGATGACAAACGATATTTCGCGCCATGGTTGTGACGCAATTCACTTCCATTAGACAGGCGAACTGAAATGCTTCTCCAACAGCTTCTTCAAACCAAGAATAAGTTATACTCGAAAATTCTATGGACCCGACACGCCATTGCAAAATCAGACAACTTTGTGTCTGGGACAGACAAATAGCATTTGTTGGTCCTCTCGTCTTCTTCCACTAGTTTATCATCGATGTCTTGATAGACAATGCTTAGAGACTTGAGAAATTCTAAGATTTCGTTATCAAATAACAGAAACCGTTTGAATCCATAAATATTTGCGGAAGAAAATCTTGCAGAGCGATATTGTTTGAATTTCATTTAGGGTAGTTTGACTCTTAGCGATTATTTCATGCAATGGCAAATATTATTGGGTTGGTATTATTAGTATATTTGAGTATCCCAGACATTTGAATCTAAGTAATTATTCTGATTAGAACTGTCTGGATATTATGAGCAGCGATACTTCAGTTACTTATTTCTATAAAGATTTGAGTTTGAATGCTGTGGCTTATTTTAAAAGATAAAATGCTAAATTTAAACATAGTTTCGTCTCGATAATGGTGATAATGGTTATTTTTGGTGATAATGGATACCTAGATTTGGAATTTTTAAGCAATACTGTGTGTAATTATAGGCTTCAGGAATAATTTATTAATCAAATTATATATATTAGAAAAATATGTAAAAATAAAATATATAAAATATTTAAAAATAATAACTATTGGTTTGGATTTATTTCCATTTTCATAATATATTTTGTTGATGGGATAATTTGGTCAATAATTCTAGAATAAACCAGCTGAACAGTCTATAGACTGTTATGTTAAACATTTTCTTTTTTTCGTTATATATATATATATATATGATGATATTATGTGATTGTGTGTGTTGTTGTGTGTGTTGTGTGTGTGTGTGTGTGTGTGTGTTTATTTGTGTGTGTGTGTGTGTGTGTGTGTGTGTGTGTGTGTGTGTGTGTTATTCGAATTATTTATTTATACATTCTTAGCATTTTATCTTCACTAAAATAATCTGTTATTAAAATTATATGACTTTAATTAGGGCTTAAGCAATAAAACTTTAAACTTTTTCAGATTAAGTCTGTGTGAGAGACATATTTACTCAATAAAGATCAGTAAATCTTTAATTAATTTATTCAATCCTTGCATAATCAATAATCAAAATTCATTAAATATGTGGCGTGGTTTTACATAACTCGACCCAATAAAAACCAATAATAATAATAATTAATTCTAACTCTAAGCAGTGGACTTCGAAAAATGGGATCCGAGTCAGGTAGACGCGCTTTAAATATTTTCCTACAGTTGCTTTGAACTCTGAAGAGTTCATTTGACCCCCTGTTTCCTCAATCTTCCCTTTTTTTTCTTTAACTAGTAATGCACTTTTGCATGTACAGATTCTTTCTAGCAGAGCTATAAACCGTATCAAACATTGAAGTAAAGCGTCCCAGAGGTTAGTTAACGGAAATGCGGATGAGAACCGTTGTAAGTCGTTGTTGTATATCATACTGGTTAAAATAATCTTTCTTTCTTTTTTTTTTCAGCTTTATATTACATCGTTAAGTTGTTATTTTCAAATAATTGAAAACTACGTAATTTAAAATTCAAAGTAATAAACTTAAATCTATAATTCTTTCTGAATTTCATGCAACGTCTTTATTGCATAGAAATAAAATAAAAAAAGATTAGGTAAATACCTCAAAAATATTTGTCGAAAGCTTATCAAGATTACTCAAACTCAGCACTCTTATTTTTATCAGGAATCCATATAAATCAACAATAAAAGAAGTCGAATATATATCTGAAGATAGTAGTGCGCCGTACGTAAAATATATGAAGAACATTTTATTTATTGAATTAATTTTGTTTTAAAGTCTGATTTAGGAGCGCTATGTGTTAATTAAAGATTAACCAAATACTTTTATATTTACAACCATTTCTTATCATCAGTTTAAAAGTATAGGTACATATTATTAAAAAAATAAGTTTTAATTATTTACTTAACAAAAATGACTGAGATAATTAAAAAAAAAACGTGTTTAGTTATATCGTCCGAAAACTGATTCGAAATTTGATTTTTAAAAAGAAAAATAAAACGTTTATGAATTCCTAAAAAAAATTATTATTTATATACATAAACTACTACATAAAAATTTAACTGGTGTTTTTTTTTCCGTTTAACCCACTTGCAATTTTCCTAAAAATTCTTAAAACAGTACATATGAGTGATTTTAAATCCTTGATCCAAATGTAAAAAGTCGTAATCGCATAAAATGCAGATTAAAATCTAGATTCAATCTAGAATATTAGTACTACTTTGTCATTTACCTCTCACGTATTAAAAAATATCAAGGTTAAGTACTAAGAACATCCGTATCGCTGCTATCAAACAATATTCCATATCAATCAAAGATTCTGTAACTCGCAAGGCTTAGCAAATACAGTAAAAGCTCCTGTTTTATGTAGGTCATAATTGCTCAGTTGTGTGTAAGAAAACTAGATCCGTTTAACCCGCATTACAATAAATCTATTTGTTCTCCCAATTTTTCTTTCTTGCAAAGATGATATCGTGTAACTAATGTTCTAATTCTTTTTTCATTTTTATTATTCTTCAACAGTGTCAATGCAGATGGATTTACGCCTCTGGATTTGGCGGTAATGACCACCAATGTGGCCATGGTGCAACTTCTTCAATCCCACGGGGCCGCCGAGAGCCCGAAGTGTAAGCAGCTTTTATTTTTACCTATCGTTGAATGACGATTGACCGCAATATTTCCCAGGTTTTAAACGTCGAGTTTTCTTCTCAGAAGATTTTCTTTGACCTAGAAAATAATCGGAAAAAATAGTTCATGATTAAGGTTAAACGTTACGAAAAGTTTCCGTTTTCATTTTAAGCACAGATTTTGTTTATTAACAAGCGGATTAAAATGTGATTTCAATCTTTGGTATTACTCTTGTCATATTCTTAATAAAATAAATGTGTAGTGTAATTTTTTTTTCTTCCTCCATTTTTTATGACTTTTTTTCCGGAATTTAATTTTTTCCCTTTATATTTTTAGATTAATCTACAGAAATGAGATATTATACATTACTTATATATTTATATATATATATATATATATATTTTTTTTGAAAAAGCATTAGACATTCATAAGCTCTTAGAACAATTTTTTCTTGGGAATAATTTTGTGTCAACTAAATGCAAGAATTGGAAATGGTTCGGTACATTCAGGTTAAACTTAATTGGAAGTTCTCCTTCCTTTTTCTTTCGTATATGAATTGCTTTAAAGAACAAATAAGAATAAAACTAATATTTTAGTTAACTTTGGATTCTTGCAAAATTCTCATTAAAACATGAAAGTTTTCAAGACCTCTTTTTACACTTTATTTTTATTATTTTTTTAATTAATTTTCAGAGAATAGTGGTGACACAATATATATTTATTACTTCTAATCAGAATTATTACTTTATTTTTATTTCTGATGACATTATAAAATATATGACTTGTAGAAATTCCTTTAGGTTACGATGAGACTTGTGTTTCCTAAATGTGAAAGTGTTTATTGATAACTGATATATTTTCAATTGAAGATATAATGAAAGTAAAAATAATAATGATAAGATTTTTATTAATTTTTTGAAATAAATGGGTTTCACACTTTTTATAACGCTAATTTCCCACCACTAAAAAGTTATTCCTTATCATTTCAGTTACTTTTTTTTTTTATTTTAAAGAATTCTGACGATATTTGAAAAAATAACAGAAATATGAATACTATATGTAAATATAAAGTTTTCTTACGTAGATAGTGATGAAATTATAATTTCATTCAGCAATAGCAATATTTGGCTGTTTAACATTCTGCTGGTGGGATTTCTTACGTCAATTCATACGAATCGCTGACTTGCCTTTCATACGATCTTTTGCTTAATACTTTACTTTTGTATACAGTAATGCGCTGTTTATCCAGCACTATCATTTTATTGAATGAAAAAAGAAGGCGCATTGAAAAAAAATGAAAAAAAGATAAGGAAACGTTAGTCTCGTGAACTCATTTTGTATTCGACTCTATTCATAAAAATAAAAATGATTAATTACTGTGTCATTGAAAGCCATAAAAATTAATTATTTAGAACATGGGATACATATTATATTGCAATGCAGAAAAAAGAAACTCTTGAATAAAATATAATCAGATTATAGTTTACGAAATGTATATACTATGGGTATTGTATTTCTGAAAGACACTGGGTGTAGTTCTCTGCAAGAAGTGTTCAAGAAATACAAATTAAAACATTTCGTTTCAAATTATTTTTTAAAAAAAATTGTATAGTATAAATGGAGCATTTGATACTTTTAAGGAAGTGAATTTGAATGTAGAATGGCATAAATAATCGTCAGGGTTTTTCTTATCACTTTTACTTAATATTACATAATTTCTTTCGTTTTTGGATACCTTGAATCAAGTAAAACTTTCTGTAGTTTCAGTTTCAATTAACGATATAGGATCATAATCAAATTGAAAGTTACTTGCCTTAAATTAATTTGTTTTTAACGTCAACTCGATATACGGTTTAATTAATAATAAAAAAAAATAGACTGAATTAAATTATATCAACACTATTGCATGTGTTGCGGCTGCTTAAATTTTAAAGCAAAAAAAATTATAACCTTTGAAGATTGCGAATCATAACTAAGTCTGAATCAAAAGATAAGATTACTTTTGAAGTCAATGTTGCTAAATTGTTATCATTTTCTTACTATCAAGTTTTATTGACTAATTTGAAGTTTTCTTATCAAAGATAGAACAGAGGACTATTATAAGGACTTAAACAGAAATCATGGAGCATTAAAATGTGTAAAAAAAAAAGTGTTATCAGAGTGTGAGTGACGCACGATACACGAGTACGATCAAATTCTGCTCCAAAAGTAAACATGCTGGATGATGTTTCATGGTTCTGTTTTCGAACATCGTCGGTTTACCTAATCGTAAAATTTAGTGTCAGTTCGGATATTTGCTTTCACAATATGACCTTGAACCTAATTATGGTGGCGGTTCTCTTTGCTCGGGGAAAAAGAGAACAATCAACAGGAAATCAACCTTGGTTGAAACTGTAAAGGGTTTTCTCTTTTTCATGTTAATTATTTGGGGGAAAGAATTGTGATAAGCAATATATGTAATCTACACCCTTATACTTTGATCAATGAACTTCGGATTTCATCAAATTTGCATTTATTTATTTATTTACTGGAAATTTTGAAATAGAATTATATACTTTTAATTCTAGAGACTTTTCTTCTAAAATTTTTCACACTTTTCTTAATGTGCTCTTTAAACCATAATATTTTTTTTTTGGAAAACCTAAATGCAAGAGAAATTAACGTTATCTTTCATTATTTCATATTGACTCATTTCTCTTTTGGAAATTCTCTAATAATGTATCATTTAAGAGAGATAATCGCGTAGTCGAGGTTGTCTTAGTTATAAGACCACACAATAGATAATTTCTCGTTAAACAATGTAGTTAATTAAAAATAAATACCAAAATATACATTTCATGGCTATTTAGGCATATTTCTTAGAAAAATTTTTTTCTTTCTAAATGCTCCTTATTCATTGGTCTGAGACACTAGTATAATTTTAAAGATTATTTTAATTTTTACAGAAAAAATTAATTATGAAAAAATTAATTATGAAAAAATTTTGACATTAAAACTTTCTTCACAGATCGATTAAAGTCACTGCAATTTTATTACCAGATGCAAAATGAATTTTTTGGAAGAAAAAATAAATGTTACACTTTTTTTTTTTTTAATGTATACTGATGAAAGGGGATGGAGGAAAGAAAGTTCCGCGTGTTTAAAATGTAAAGAAATACAGCTGCTTCGAGTTTTAAAATATAAAGGGAATTTTTAATAACTTCAAATTTTTCAAGTATGTTGAACGTGAATGAATCTTCATAAAAAGAACCTTAAAAAAAATTATGAAAATTTCAAAAGAAAAGAAAAGTATAATAATGAGTGTATGTGTGGGTGGGTGTGTCTAAGCGCTATTAAAAGGAGTCTTGCTGTTCGAATTTGAAGCATTCATTTTTTTCTAGGGTTTTCTCAAACGCGTCGATGTTGGAGATAAAAAAAAAACCATTTCATTAAAAGGGGGCGCTTAAAAGGGCGAATGATTTTTGCTTCAGAATTTTCAAAATGAACAATAACAGCCTTTTAAAAAAAAATCTTTTGCGGAGAAAAAGAAAGCAAACTGCAGTGCGAGTGAGGCGCGGCGAAGGGAGCTGTCCTGCTGTTTCAATGTTTAGTATTCCCATCTCTCACCAGGTCAAGAAGTGAATCTGGAGCAGAGAGGAGTTTTTGGACAGCCAGGTAAACCACCGGATGACGTCGGTTGCTCGGCAGCTGAACTGTTCAAATAAGTCGAACAAAACCTAAATAAATCTTTAATGAGACGCCATTTGTTTAATTGACCTGCATGCCTGTGGCATGATGAGGCGCCACAAACAGGAAACGATCTTAATATTAAAACTGTGGATAATCAGTGCATGGTTTGGAAATGTGGCGATTTTTCAATAAGCGGATATGAAGTGTTTTAATTAGTTTCGTTTATAAATGGCTTTTGAAAAATAATGTTTTGCCCAATGAGTAACTTCTTTTACAAATTTTTAAAAGTTTCACTAGAGCTAATTATTTAGAACTGAGAGAGCCACGACTTAAGAAATAAATCTGAATATGTAAGAATGCATTTAAAAAGTGCGTGATGAAAAAATCGAGAAAATTAATTACTAGTATGCCTTTTTATGCAATTTCTTGCTTCAACATTTAAAAAAAAATTATTCAAATATATCTCCCAAATCATCATCTATTAAACGAGTTTCACTAATCCTTTAATAAAAAAAATAACAATAACATTTTGATGAACATTACAAGCAAACTTTAACAACCACTGTATATTGAAACATACAACGAATTCAGAAACGGAATGAAATGAACAATCTGACCTTAAATGGAAAATACTAATTAGTTCAAAACTGAAAATTAAACTGTCCATGATAGAAAAAAAAAAAATCTGATTTAGAATTTAACGTGTTAGTCATAATAAATTAAAATTCAGTCTGTAAAGTTAATATAAAGTTTTAAAAAGGATATTGAACATTATTTCCGCTGTGTTTTATAAAATAAAGAATCAGGGAAAAGCTGAACTTTTATGTGAGTTCTTAAAATATATATTTTTTAATCTCCCTCCCTCCCTCATACACATGCAAGTATTTTTTTTTTTTTTAATTTATGCTTTTAAATTTTGAAAATGCGTGGAAATTAATTTACCAGATCATTTCTTCACAAATAAATAGTAAATGGATTTCCATAGAAAACTGAAAATTTAGTTTTTTTTTTTGAACTTTATTTATGAATACAAATGACTGAGTCTCGATTTTAAGAATTGCTTAAACTCTCGTTTCAAACAAATTAAGTGTTTAAAATCTTAATGCGCTTAATTTTTGTGACGGTTTAGAACTGCCACAATTAATTTTCTATTAATTATTCATAATTCTTCTCTTTAATAATTCTTAAAAACTGTTTTCCATTTCGTTTGTATTCGAATCCCAGTTCATTTTTCTATGCTTCAGTTTAAAAAAAAAAAAAAAAA
>BMAW01004402.1:44815-89893 GCA_019974015.1 Nephila pilipes
TAATTCACTTTAATATCCTTTTAAAAAATTGTTTTAATATATTTTCCTAATTCTTCTCGCAATTAAAAGAGTAGATAGCTTTTTTTTTCCAAAGAAATGCATATCATATCACTTAATAATATTTTACCTAATTATTTATCAAAATCAATGGAGGAAAAAATCAGAGAATTTTTTTTTTTTCAAACTCTCCAGTTATGCATAGCTACTTTTCTTTTCATCGCATTAATGATGAGCGATATTCGTCTATTATTGAGCTAGATTATCAGTTACCTTTATTTTACAATTAGGATTTAATGAGGATTATCACTGAATGTTTAAAGAATTCAATTATCATTTTGTAATTTTTAATAAGGATTATCGATAAATAAAAGCATATATTTGTTCAAATATGACGTTACAGATAGACATGAAAACTCTGTAAAATTATTTCATCTCGTTCTTAAATGCTTGATTAAACTTAATAAAAATGCTGCTTTTAGAAGAAGAAAAAATTATGAGTATTTGATAAATGTAATTAAATGGGCTTCGTTAAATTACAACAAAAATATAAAAAGTGTCAATTAATTGGTTTAATCAATTTTCGTGATATAAAATTTCTAAAATTGTAATTTTGTGAATAAATAAACAAAACCATTTATATAAATAGTGCTTTAATATGAAAATATTTTTTTCTATTTGTGGTTATCTTCTCTTCAGTTCGCAGTCAAATGAAATTCAAATTTTATAGCTTAGAAAATTCAACGGTTTTGCATGTTTTAAATTTAAGGAAACTTTAATTTCTTAAAAAAAAAATTCGGTCGAATAAACCATTCCTATTCAATTATTCATTGAATAATTTAAATATTGGATGATAAATAGTTAATAGTAATAAATTATATAAATTATGTATATACTTCATGTTTGACAATTTAGAAATTTACATTTAATTTAAAACGGTTTTTTCCATCTTATTTCTTTATTTTCAATCCGTTTGAATTAATTATCAACAATTACTTCATTAATTGTCTTAATAGACGATTATAAAAATCTTCATTTAAAAAGAAAGAGAGAGAGATTATCAATGCATTATAATAATTTCTTGTATCATAGTTATAATTTTTCAATGTTTGTTTTTGAAAATTGTCTAGTTCTAATTTTAAAAAAAACACCACCACTTTTTTTTTAAAAAAAAAAAAATAAATAATTACTTAACAGTTTCCTCCTTTCAAATTTTAATTCATTTAAAATTCCAGAAGGACAGTCACTCAATGATTTCTATAACAGGTTAAATTGAAAACTGATTTATTTTATTCAAAAAATGAAACTTTTTTTTGTGTGCAAAATGATCAAGAAAAGAAATTATAATTTATCAGCAGCTGCTTTCTCTATTAATGAGCTTCATAAAACAACTAAACACACAAACAAAATTTTGAAACTCTCAGCAGTGTGGATATCTCTCCCTATCCTTCAGACAAATTATTTAGTTTTGGCGAAAAATTATTTCTTTCATTAAGTCACGGAACGTTTTCTTTCTATAAAATTTCGAAGGAATAAATGTAATTCCCGTGCAATTTTGTCTATTTTTCTTTCGAAAATCCCTTGATTACTTTCTTCATTGTACAACAAAATAACACATTATATCAGCCAAACGAATCTTTTGATTCAACATTAAATTTTAAAGGTAAACGTGAACTCTAAACTAAAAATAAAAAATTAAAAACCTGAGTATCGTTTGAAAAAGGAAAAAAAAAAAGTACTACAAAAGCTTCTTTAATTATGCACGATTTTTTTCCCACGCTATTTACAGACATGACCAAAATTATTTTTCGAAAAGAAAAAAAAAAAGAAAGGGGGGGGGGGGAGATGCAACTGAACTATAGCCGTAAAAAATGGATAAAAAAAAGCAACATAAATAAACTTTTAAAAAAAGTACATACTACCTTCATTCTCAGTTGCATCTGTGGATGAAAAAAAAAGAAAAAGAAAAGACGATAGAGGGGGGGGGGGAAGAGTTAGAGGATATATACATATAAATATCCGAATGCGTCACCGTAGTAAACGTAAAGCCAGATCTTCCTGATCTGAAGTGGAGAAAAATGAGACAAGATTCTGGGAACAGGTTCTCGAAGGACCCCGAACACAGAGAAAAAGAAACCGCCTCCAACTCTGTCTTACTCTTTGAATACCACCCCCCTCCTTTCCCCCTTATGACTGAGGGCTCTTTCCCTAAAAACTGACTACTTTGTTAGATCCATATCACTTTCTTATTACAGTTGAGAATATTACATATTGACAAATGCGCACTGAATGAAATAAATGCATTGAAAATTCGGCACTGATAAAATTTAACACAATAAATGTATTATTTCTGTAGCTGAATTATTATAGTTTATTGTGTTTAGCTTCAATGTTGAAGTATAGCTTTTTACTAATCTCCACAGATGAAACATGCGAATAATAACTGTTTATTAGTAAAAACGGTTATTATTTATTCTTCATTACACTACTTCTCATACTAACTCTCATAGGTTTTCAATTAGCTGTATTTAAATGAATATAAAACGTGATAAAATATCAATTACTACTTTTTGTTTCGTAAAGATTTATTTACAAACAAAAAATAATATAAATGTTTTCCTGTTTACTACATAAACTGCTACATCTAAAATACTGAATGCTATGTTCGGAAAGTTAGTATCGAGAATAAATTTTAGCACAATTTATAAAGTTTTGTTTCAAATAAGAATGAAAATAATATTTCGTATCGGAATAAAAATATTTGTACTAATAATGATTATTGGTAGTGTTGAAAAATAATAACTATTGCTAGAATAATCATTTCAAAATTAATGGAATTAATTATTAAGAGAGGGTATGGCTTATCTTTTGTTTAAATAATTAGTTCTTAAGAACAGTTACTTAAAAAATTAATTTTAGAAATTGTAATAATACTCAACGATTTAATATTTTAACAAAATGCTTATTTAATTTATTTGGTTTTTATTTAATAGAAAATGATTAAATGAAAAAAATAAAATATCAACTTTATAGTTAATTATTTCACTTTTCATTGAATTTATTATACGATAACAAAAATATGGAACATTATTAACTAACGTGCTATATTTTATTCCAAATATATAGCATCTTCTTCTTAAAAAAAATTACATAATAAAAAGAGAGCTATTGTACTTCCGAAAATTTCTACGAATGCAAAACAATAAAGGACGAAAATTGTCAAGGAAATATATGAACAGTACATGTCCTGACTTATTAAAAATGAGGAAATTATTTTTTTAAAAACCAAAAATGACTAAGAATATGGGGATTAGTTAAGTGGAAGCAGTCACGAATCGGCTCATTTGTCAAAATAATAACTTTTTCTACTATTAACTAGGACGAATAATAGGATATTCTTCTCATCATCACACCATTTGTGAAAATGACCCTGTTTCAAAACGAGTTCTAACGGTAAAATAAAAACAAAGAAAGGCCGTTTGGAGGACGATTAGAAGTTATACATCATACCTTGAATAACAAATTGTTAAGTATGACGTAAACAGAGAATACATCAGTGAGTTGCCAGAGTATGCAAAAAAAAAAAAATGTCTAGCGTCTGTTTCCTGTTCTAAATAATTATTTACCACCATCATTCTCAAGGAAAACTGGATAAAAACGGTTTTGTTTTTGTCTTTTTAATCCTAAAAAGCTAGTTTTTGTCCTTTCTGTGAAAGTCTCTCTTTCATTGAATAACCAATAATGTATACTAAAAAGTAAATTCTGTAATAATTAGTTTTAAGTTTAACGTGGTTATATAATATCTGGTGTTTTCCTTCTAAGGCTTTTAAAAAGAATGAAATTAATGAAGTACCCTAATTTAAAGCTTCGGAGAAGAAGGCGCTTTTTTTCCCTCATTAGCATCGCTTTCAGAATGAAAATAAAAATAAGCTAGAGAAATTTTGATACGTTGAGATAATTAGGTGCATGGTAAGTTAAGAAGATAATTAAATATAGAAAAATAAATAAATTATAAATATAAAAAATAAATATATCAATTAACGGCTCAAATAATTAACTAAACTCCAGCTTAATTAATGAGTTAAAGAAGAATTTTAACTTCTCTGTAAATTTTGAAATAAACACGGCAATTTTATTGAAAAAGATATTTATCCTCAGATATATTTATTACAATATGTACGATAAGTTGCTATACTAGATATACCATTGCTGATATTTAAGAATTCGTAACATACTAGCATATTATAAATCGCCATTTTGACATTTTGATTACATGTGTTCTCTTTTAATATTGATTTTAAATTACTCTATTAAATTTGTAAGATTTCTATACTGCAATGTTATGTTTCATTATTACATATATCAGAGATATGTAATCATCACAGCAGAATCTGTGAAAAGGATTTTTTTTTTTTTCCATTGCTTACAAAAGAAATTTCTTTTTAATCTGACTTCTTTCTATCTTCAGCACCAAAATAATTTTTGCTATATGTCCGAATTATTTTTTCATGTCAGCTTATTCCGATACAATTATCATGTTACGTAAGCTAATACAAATTTATCAGATTTTACAGAGGTAATTTTAGTGAGGGAAAAATAAAATGGACAATTTAATCTCGAAATGAAATCACAAAAAGGCCACGATTCATATTCTGAATAAGATTTGTCTGTATTTAAGAAGATATCCTTTTATACGAGTTATACTTTTTCGAAAAAATTTTGAGTATAAAAATTACCTTTACAAATTGTATATAATTTTACTGGTGTATTTCAATAACTGAATCTTCCGAATTTCATTTTTGTAAGTTGATTATATGAAAATATTTTAATATTTTATTAAAAAGGCTAACATTACAGAAATATAATTTCTTTTATTAATAGGATCATCCAGGGATATATATATATATAACTTTTAAGTATTTTTGTAACTCTCTATATTTGATCAGGAACCAGTTGACATCAACTTGACTTAATAATCTTAATTAAATGGTGCATGACATTTATCAAACACAACCACTAAAGCAAATTAATGTATCGTTGTGTGTATTATATAGTCTCATTAAGTAAGTCTTCTTGGAATCATTTAAATTTTAAAGCAGCTTACAGCCCTTGCGGAAATTAATGAGAAAATTCGAAATCTACTGGGTTAGATAAAGTAATAATTATAAGAAATTACATAATGTAATTATTATAAAACTCACATTTCATCTTAAAATTCGTTATTTTATATTCTTTATTCAGAAGTTTTTTTTATTTGTGAATAAAGAATACTTGATTAATGTAACCTTTGGTTACTTTTTTATGCCATAAATGCGCTTGAAAAATGTTTAGTTAAATTTAAAATTGCGCCGCTTCCAATTAATAATAATGTACCAATTTGCTACTCTACATATAGTTATTTACATCTTTATCGAACAACAGATTAATTACATTATTCATTTCTCCCCGTAGAAAATAATTAATTATTTATTTGAAGTAAATAACCAACACCGACGCTTGTCAATTTTTATTTGCCCCACAAGTGGGGAGGGGGGCTTCCGTAACTGACCCCCTTTCTCTGGCTACCTTTGGGGCCATCAAAGAAGAGGGGAGGGTGAGAAAACGTGCTCTAAAAAGAACCGAAACAGCGTTGAACTCCAATAAACCAAGAAAAACGTTTCAAAACAGAGAAATCTGCCAGCTCTTGGCATTCATCGCCAAATGCTGGCAGATTTGGCAACATTATTATTATTTCACATCCAATCAAAGCAATCTCAAATTATCTGTTTTTCATTTAACACATTCTGCGAATGATTAATATTCGAGAAGTAGAAGTATTTTGGATTAAAAGAAGTTTTATGTAATATCAATCTTTTTTTAGAATTATCAAGATATCGTGAGTTGAGTTGCAGAGCGAAATTAATTTAAAACTTTTTTTTTATAATGAATAAATTGGCTAAACATAAAAGAGAATCAATATATATAATTATAACGGAATAATCAATGACGTTGCTAACTTTTCCTCTATTTAATAAATGGATTACTTTTTTAAGTCTATATTGAGTCTTAAGTTTAAAGCTATTTCGGATATAAATTATAATTTCATTTTTCATTACATCAGTAAAATTAAAAAATAATTGTTGAGATAATACAATGGAAGCCAGTATTTCTATTTCACTGCTATTTTTATAATAGATTTAAAATATTACTGTTGTAAACCAGATTTCCATCTCAATTAGAATTTCTATTTTAATTATTTATTTTTTTCAATCAAATATTTTAGAAATTTCGAAAACTTCATATGAAATTTTTTTAATGGACATTAGAGTTTCAATTGCCTTAAAAGCTGGATAATATATCTGTAACCTAAATAACATTTTTTTTTCCTATTGGAAAAAATTTATCCAAGAAAATTTGCTTAAACCAGTCTTCGCAAATTCTACGCAGGGTCATTTATTACATTTAATTGAAAAACTCAGTGAATAATACTTGACACATTCGAATTAAGAGTTTAAGACAAAAATCATTGGATTTCATATTGTAAGCCTTAGTCGCGAACTGATTGATTGATTGTTGATTCTGTCATGTGGGTTCGAGTTCTTACCACTAAAGACCCACCGTGTGGTCCCGCCCATTAAATCTATCGAGGCTCCAAATCCTCACGTCGGCTTGTTGTGGAAGCTTAGAGAGAAATGGAAAAATTTATGTATCCTCGTCACTTGACTGAGGTTAATAAGCAATCAATCAAGCATACTATTTCATTATAATTATAGATATATACATGTGATAAAAAAATTTATCTGTGATTGATGTCCGTATAAATTTGAAGATTACTGAGATTTAAATGGATTTTTGTATGGATGCTTCGTATCTACTTTTTAAAATGTCTGTTTACTTTATGTAATATTAAAAACGCAAAAAATTTTGTCATTCTATGAGCGTTGCATTTTTTTCTAATTTCTTCTTTGATTTCCTCAAAGTAAAAAGAACTGGTCATCCTAATTCTGTTTTTGTCTGAATAGCAAGGATCTTTGAAATAAATAAAGGTTTAAATCCCCAAGACATTTTTAAAGTCCCGTCTGTCGGCCATTTTGATTTCGTCAGTTTAATGTTAATCCTCTGGAATTACGACTTTCCAGAAAAATTTTCTTTTTTCTGGAAAAATTTTTCGTTCTCAAATTTTTTCTTTTTGATCTATTTGAATGCAATAAAATGCATCTGAAAGAACAAAAAATAATGAAGGTTTCTGCGGAATTGCCTTTTTCCTCCAATTTTTAAAAACATATTTACCCCTATTTTAATGACTCGTTTGTGAGTTTTCCGGTCTTTAAAAAATATTTTTAAATACTTTTAAAAATTTTAATAAAAAAGTTATTCCGCAGAAGTATTTATTATTATTATTATTATTTTATTTATTTATAGCCTTTTCAGATGCACTTTAATGCATTCAAGTAGATCAAATAGTAAAGATTTGAGAACTAAGTCGAAATTCCATACGATTAACATTAAGTTGACGAAATCAAAATGGCGAGTAGATGGGAGCCTTAAATCCCAAATCTTATAATTTCTCTACATTTCAAAAATTTCAAAATTATGTACTATTTTTTTTTTTTTTATCAAAAAAGAGTAACAGTTAGTACATTAAAAAGCAATTGTTTAAATTTTATGATACTTGAAAGCTTCGTCTTAAAAATATATCGCTATTTTGTACTTTTATGTGCACTGCACATCTCTGCCTTCCTCGTTTTTTCTTTACTAAATACACGAATAAACCCTTATTCAAAGTAAATTTCAATATTATAGAAAACTATAAAATTCAAATTAAATGAAGGCTAGCACCTTTTCCAGAAATAAATACCTTCTACAAAAAGCGTTCGATCATGTTTTATGGGGGGAAAATTTATGATAGTATGAGGAAAATAAATAAGAAGATAATAAAGAAAAGGCCAAAGAAATAAAGAATGTGATTTATACAAAAACAATACCAAATTCAAAAACAATACCAAAAGTAATCCAAAGACAATACTAGAACTGTTTGGCGCATGTTCTCTCCTAAACATGTCAAGAAAGAATCTAAGTTTAAAGAAATAACACTTCATATGTTTTGAGCACAACGAGGCAGAAGAACGGCTTCACGGCAGTTTTGAAAATATAATTAATTTTATTCTTTTTTTAAAAGAAAAAAATATTCATAAAAGATGCAGTTAAAATAATGATGAAATATACTTTCTTTTAAATTTGAATTTTATTTCGATCTATCAGAAATTCTGAGAATAATTTTATTTTGAAAGCAAAATATATTTGAAGCTTACAACGAATCTTTACATGTCTTTTTGTATATTCGCCTTAATAAGACTATATCTCGGCTTAAATAAATAATCAAATGAAAGTTCGCCAATTTGGCGAGCGTCTGTGAGTGGTAACCCCCACCGGACGCTCGGTTTTCGCGGCCTCCTCTCTCACTGTGGCTGGACAGTTCAGACCCATTTGCCAGATCCGGTTTCAGATACTGAGTGTTAGCTCAAGTCTTGCGGACCGTTTGTTGATGTGCCAATGGTTAG
Source organism: Nephila pilipes (assembly GCA_019974015.1). Classification (NCBI taxonomy): domain Eukaryota; kingdom Metazoa; phylum Arthropoda; class Arachnida; order Araneae; family Nephilidae; genus Nephila; species Nephila pilipes. Next base: position 53,353 of record BMAW01004402.1, read on the forward strand.
CATGTGAGAACACTCATGGATACACATGGTCAAGTTTCAGGTAACCTGTCACTGCACATGGGACACTTTTAAGATCTATTGCTTGAACAAAAGTAGAGAAAATGAACTTTTTTTTATTCTTACTAAAGAATTAAGAAAAGTTTTTTTTTCTTCTTTGTTTATCACATGTTGTTGACTTTTTAAATGCACTATTTATACAATTTTATCGTTTGTTCCTTTTAAAATATTTTTATGTTTAAAATGAAATCCATAATTCTGTTTGATTATACTACGAAAAGTTGATGGTTTCTTGGTCCTTATGCTTTAGTTACAGCAATTCTCATAGCATAAAAAGTTTAAAATTTTGTTAAAGTTCGAACGAAACAGTTATATTTTTTTTAGTGATTACTTTTTTTTTGGTGATAGATTTTTTTTTTTTTTTTGCATAACTTTTGTTTTGTTCTTTGCATCGAAAACTTATTTTTCCTGGGTACATTTTTCTATTTATAATAGTTATTTTCAAGTTGTTTAACTAATTTGACTTAAAAGTCATTTTTTTCCCTTTATTATTATTATTTACGAACATTTTTTTATGCAGACTTTTTATGACTTTTTTATTTAATAAAGTAAAAATCTTTATTTTATCATTTAATCAACTTTACGTTTGTTTTAACAATATAAAAACAACGATTTAAAAGCTATCAACATCAAATATATTTTAAAAACATGCACAAAAGAATTTATTTCTCATTTTTAATTACTCATTTTAGTTTTAATAAGTAAAGAGCAGTTCAGTGGTAAAAATTAAATAATCAGCAAAGAGATTAAGTAAAATTGTCATCGATATTCGTGTATAAGTTCAAACTGAATTAAGATTGTGCAGAAACTAACTGGTCGGAAAATTTTCTTTTGTAATGAAAAGATAAATAAGCAAAAAATAAATCAATTTTGTCCGATGATATAAGTTTTGAAGAATGACATTTCAATATGTCATTGCAAAATAGTTTTTAAGCAAGTTTAATCTGGAAACTGATTAAAGTGTTTTTAAAAATTCTGTAACTTTCTTTGCAAAAATTAAAACATTTAAGCTAGGTGATATTCATTGAAAAAAAAAATACATAGCCAGAAAGGTTATGATGCTAGAAACATAGGATGCATTCTCTAGAAAATATTGTTATTTGGTTATAAATTTCCTTTTTTTTTCTTAAAATTTTATGAATTTCGTAAAATACATATTTGTATGTAAATGCAAATATGTATTTTACGAAATTGTATAAAATTGTTTTGCAATATTTAGTTATTTTTGTTTAAATAATTCAACATTTAAAAATAATTTTCCGCCTTAACATAATTAATTTCTAATGCGGTGCTTATTTCATCTTCAGAAAAAAGATTGCCATCTTTTAACTTTTCAATCGCTTATTAATTCTAAAACATGTAAGAAAACGTTTCTTTAAATGTTTTATTTATTTTTTTCTACACTTAATTTATGGAACTGATCTCTAACAATGCTTCGTTTGATTCATTCACCGACTTGTAACAAAACAAATTAAAATGTATAATCCTTATCTTCCTCGTTAAAACACTGTCGGCATGCTTAACTGTTCAAATATTGCAAAGAAAATTAAACTGCGACTTCATAGTTTAAAAATAGCACATAAAGAGTGTTTCAGAGATGTCAGAAACAATGTATTCGCTCGAGGCTTAAATAAGAAAAAATACTCAGTAATCCATCTTTTCTCTTTATAGGAGAAAGAGCGTCAGTTGTCACTATGGCAACGGCGGCATCAGCTTCTCAAAAGGATGAAGACGGGATTTGACCATTTACGTGAGTATAGGCGTGAGCCGCATACACTTTTTTAATATTTAAAGCCTCATTCATTAACAATGTTGATAATTCATTATACCGGAACTATTTTTAGCTTTCGGTTGGTTTTTTTTTTTTTTGTTGTTGTTGTTGCATGTGTGTGTGTTTACGTACGTAAATAAGTGTCACCCTTGGTATTTAAGCCTAAAATGTTAAATTTGTGGTGATTAAATATTTTTAAAAATCAAAATATTTTAAATTTAAATTGTTGTAAAGCTCGATAGAGAAAGTTTGCTTTTCTTTTAATAATTAGTGCTAATTAAGTACATTCTGCTTTTTTTTTTTTTTTTTCAATTACAATTTAAGTTGTTAGTTTTTTATTCGATTTTTTTAATCATATAAGAAAAATATATTTTAATGACTAACACAAAATATGTAACTCTTTGTTAATTGCATGTTTACTGTCCAATGATAAAAAAAAAAATAGAATTAATGTTTAATAAAGAATTTAAAGAAAAAAATATTACGGAACAGAAATAGTTACTGATTATATACAGTTCGATATAAAAAAGATCAACTGGATAATTAGATCCAGATATTTTTAAATACATTTTAAATTCATACTTTTAATTTAGGAATAATCAAAAACTTATAATTGATTAATAAATTAACATATTTATAATTAACTCTTAAAAAAATTTCTCTTGCATTACTTGAACTGAAGCAAAGGAATTTGACCGAAAATTTTACTCGATAGCTAATCAGACTATATTTATAAACTACAACGTAAATCCATGTTTCCTCTGACAATACTTTCAGCTTATAAGAAATGGCAATTTCATGTTCCTTAAACTAAGGGGAAATTTTTATGTTTCCTCAAAAAAAAAAAAAAATTATTTCATCTTGAAAGTAGCGCAGATCTTAAAATGACTGTTTACGAGCCGAATTACCAAATAAAGAACTATCACAATATCTAACTTTGAAATGTGAAATCTCAACTTTGATTGTGCAATAAAAATTTTAGCAATTAGTTTATAGTTTACAAAATAATTGAGGTCATTAGTGCAATTTCGCTGGAGTTATGATAATTTTTGCTCAATGATAACATTATAAAGTTTACATTTTTTAACAAACTTATGAAGTTTGTAGAGGCAATTGGAAGTTATGAAATATTGTAATAATTGTGCTACACACTGATAACCTTTTTCTTGATGTAATATAAATTCTTATTTAGAATTTTGAATCAATTATTTATAATTATATCCAAGAAACATTAAATATTTTAAATGGAGATAAATGAATATTTGAATACTTTTTTTCTTCTTTTCTTATTACATGAATGTAATAATCTGAGCTTGCTGAAAGAACACGTTCAAGATTGCTCTTTTTCCGAAATATTTCGGTGTTGTAAAAACACATATAGTTGAAGTATTTCAAAAATGAAATATCATTGAACTCTTATTTTATTTCGAAAAAAATCAAAGGCACAAAATTACATCCACAACACCGAACCCAAACTACTGATAAATCTTTTCTTTTTCCCGCGCTTAAAATATTTCCCCCTCTCTTTCTTTCCTTTCAGAAGCAAGTATCATTACAGAACAACCATGAAGCATTAAGCTCGTACATCCTAAAAATATCAAAGACATGCCTTTTCAACAATACATTGAAATAGTCTTTTTCTTCTTGTGATGAACTACCAACATTTTAATTCAATCGTCACAACCCCATTAATTCCATTGTTTGCCGACAATCCAAATTTCACTGCATACATAGAAGCCCGATGTCCCCTTTTTCATTAAATGGGAGTTTTTATTTCTTTTTTGTCGGGAAGAACAATAAAAAATGTTTCGGCTACTGTGTCTGTTTTAAAGTATTCATTCGAGGCTGGAAATAGCTATTTGGCCATTGTTTTTCCCAGGATGCACCCACACCATACCAGCGATTTTGGATAATAATGCATTGTGTTCACCGACTAGGTGGAGGTGTGTGGTTTTTAATTAGACACGTGTCTGCGCGAATGAAACAAAGGGAAAGTCAGGCCTTGGGTCTCGAGAGAATTTATAGATATTTTTATGGGTTTCAGACAGGCTTTTAATCCGTGATGAAGGATTTCGATGGCATTTGTTTGTCGGTAAAGTAAACGGTGAGGGAAAAAAACGGGTTGTGGGAAAGGTCATATGAGACAAAGATTCACTCTTCAGAGAATGCAGTATAGAGTGGTGGCGGAGGATGGTACAGAAGAACATTAAAAAGATATGGAGAATCGTTTCGGCCAAGAGAATTTCGTTATACCTTTTATTTATTGCGCTGTCAGAGTATAAATAGGAATACAAATAGTGGAGTTTTAATTTTGGATAATTTGTTGTTAGAAATAGTTTTTTAAATAAAGAACTACAATTCTTTTCTGCATGTAAATACTCATTACGATTAATTGATTATATAACGAATACATTACATATTCATAATTGGTTGCCTCTTACGGCAGATAATTATAGGTTCTTTTTAATAAACTCTTATACCGCTGTGCTCAAAAAATATTTCGCCATAAATTTTCGCGCTTAATCAAATGAAACAGGTAGTTAAGGTTTAGTACATGAATGTTATCTATTTTGATGCGCATGTGAGATTTGTGTGTGTGTATGCCACAGGAATTGCCAGTCGCCAACGGGATGCCAATGAGTGAGAAAATGTGAGTGACGATGGTTTTTTTTATTTCTAACAAAAAGACAGAAAAACTAGAACAACGCTGCTGTGTAAAAATTTGTTTGAATCTTGCTAATCAATTCCATTTGGAAATCACCAAACTTTACGTAAAATGTAATGAGAAGCGTTATTCAAAAAAAAAATCCTGTCAATTTTTTTTTAAAAAAAAAGGAGATCGGATTGCAATCAATTGCATTTCTGCAATCTACAGGCGACTGACAGTCTCTGCAGGTTGAAACAATTCACGCATGCTTATTAAGATCACCTGCATAGGAATTCAACCCCGATCCCCCAACTAGTTTTGAACGGTATCTTAAAAATCATAAACTTCAAATTGCGTAGGAATTCAATACATTTTTATTTTTAGATGATAGGACATTTGCTATTTGAAATATTTACATTGTTTAAATTCGATGCACTTAAGAATACTGACTACCTAGATAATCGAGAATGGCATTCTTTCTATTTCTATTCATATGAAGGATAATAAGTATGTAGATAAAGATGTAAAAGAGTAAAACCTCTGGTTATTCGATTTATCATGATAGTACTTCTTAAAAAAATTTATTTACCTCAATCCCCCCCTTTTTTTTATATTCTTTAAGATGTATTCCAGCTGGCAGTAAAATATTAAATTTCTGTAGCAAAGGAAAATCAAAATTTATGTTGAATTTTTTTCTCTTTAGATCCATGTACAATTCAACAATTAGAATGATTTCATGTGCATTTTTATCCCTCCAGAATTATTGATTGTACTTCGTTTCATAATGATACATTGAATGCTTGACTTCCGTATTAATTTTCAAAAAAGTACTTATTTTAGAATAAAAATAATCCTGAAACGTTTTGATTCCGCAATGCTTCTTTCTTCTTTTGTAACTTAAAAACATGCACACAACTCTCACGCAAAGTATCAAGCAATTATCACGATTACTATTTAACGTTTGACCAGGAGAATCCTTTGTGCCTTTTAAAAGACTTTATTTCCACCTTCTTCGCACTGCCAGTTTTCTTCCACAAAAGTTTGCTATAGTTCCTCCAGGTGCAAATTCGTGAAGCAATAAAAGTGGTCCATTTTAATGTTTTCCTCGCAGCAACTCGGAATATATTGCAACACCTTTTAAAACACAAACAATAGATTTAAGCTCATGGAAACTGTTCTAGGGATACGCTTCAAGAGTTTCGGTTAAGGTCTTTTGAGCGGGTTAAATCTGGGATATGATGGAACCTTGGTCAGTCATTGTATCCAGTCATGAACAGGATACGAAATTGAAAAGTGGATGTGAACAGCTACTAATGACAATAAGAGATTTTTTTTTTATTTTTTTCAATTTTTTTAAGTGTTCTAATATTCCTTTCTCAGTTTCGTTCTTATTTACATACAACAAGGCCACATTGGGAAAACTGTCGCTATCAGTTTCTCATGTTTTTTACCCACGAGTAGCAGTTTAAGATACATCTGTGAGATGAAAGTTATTTTCTTATAAACATATCTTGACAATAACGGAATGGTGTTTTTAGAAAGGATTATCCAGAAATTCGTTTGAATAATGTTATTGTTCAGAAATTAGGACATTAGAAGATTTTTTTAAAAATGTAGGTGGGCTGAAATGGTTTAAATATTTTTGCCTACACACAAGCTTTGAACTAAAGCATTTTGAAAATTTAGTTTTCGTGATCTTAAATCATGATTAATGAAACAATGTAAAATATTTTCCAGGTTTCTTGGTAATTATTGTAAGAAATTACGTGAAGACATTTTTCTTATTTGACACTTTTAAACAAAAATACAAATGTGATTCAATACATTTTTTTACTCTGAACTAGATTATATTGAATCTGAAAATTTTTGTCTTGAGAAAACCACCGTCTAATCGATTTTCTTTTTGCTTCTATACAAATATTATGTTACCATAGTGCAAAGTTTTGCAATCGTCTTTATGTACTTAAACTTTCCAGACAAAATAATACAAAATAGGATCGAGAAGGGCAATGAGCTAAATGTATTTCTCGTAAAGCACTGATGCAATTTTCACTTTCATTGGTAAGGTTTTTTATTCTGAAATGTATAGAACATTTATTACTGGGTGTTTTTTTTTTTCCTTCACAATACTATGACAAGATTATATGACTTGAAATGGATAAGATAAATTACTCTATCTACTTTTTCAAATATTTCTGTCGGATTTTCCCAATCTTCGTTCGGCTTTAATTTACTTTTAGTTTAATTTACTTTTTAATTATATATATATATATATATATATATATATATATATATATATATATATATATTTCATTTCCATAACTAAAAAAAATGTCCCGTACTCTCAATATCCTCTGTCTTTTCAACATTATTTTCATTAAACTTAAGTGAATGTGTTAATATATATTCTCACATTTTGTAAAATATATTCTTGACGAGTTCGGTATCAATTTGACCACAGATGTGAATTGTCTACTCCAGATCAATCGCTCTTATTTAACTTAATCCAGTTCACTTTGATTTGTCATTTTTTTTTTTATCGTATGCAGATGCCTTATGAAACGTTTGAGTTCTTTTTATTCTTATGAGTTAAATAATTTGTTTTCTACAATCATTATGATCTAATAACGATGAGCGATTTACATTTTATTATTGGCAACCGTTTTGATCAGTTGTGTCAATTATCCCTTTGAAAAGTACACAACTTAACAAAAGCTTTTTCAAATGTTCAGTCCTTTTTCCAATCTCATTTACTTTCATTAATCGCAGTTAAACTGGTCGCATAAAAACAATAAAAAATATTATGCTATTGAACTTGACTTTATACATATAATTTACTTTCGGCCATTTTACTTCTGCGTTTATTTCTTTACTTCAATGCCATCTTTTATGTGTAAACAAATTGTAATATGTATTATTTGACTATAGTGTTCTTTGTCATAAATAAGATTCTTAATTTATGCAACGTCAGTTACCACAAGCCATCTGATATTTTACATTGTACTTTTCTATGTTATATTACCGTTTTTAAATTCGTGATTTATTTAACAGCGAAAATTAAAAGTCACGAACAACAATTAGTATACCATTTCTAGTCGATGGGTTTTTCTTCTGCGTGTGTGTGTTTTTCTTTGCTTTCTAAAGTGTCGACTGCTTATTTAACTTATTACAATCGCATTTCTAAACGTAAGTCATCATGGCCATCCAACGGCAACGAAACAAAAAGTCGTACACAACTGTATTCGACTTAAAACGTTCCATTTGTCAGCCATTTTGCTTCATCATACTTCGTTCTCCCTTTCACGAGATTCGATCTTCACCAAACAATCTCTCTGCGCTGTTTATATAAGAATAAATCCTTCAAGATCAAACTCATTTATTAGCAGTCCTTGGCCCACATGCATTTTCAAACCCATTCCAGGTAAAGAGGGAACGGATAGGAAATGGATGGAATATTAGAGTTCTTCCCCGCCCGTTCTCTTGCCCGCCACCCCCGAACTATCGTCTGAAGGTGCTCTTTCCGACCTCCTCTAGGCTACTGCCTATCATTTACAAATAATAAAAAGAAAATCTAAAGTCGCTCTACTCCTTCCCTGTAAGGTCAGGTGACTTCGCTGCCAACGTTAATAGGAGAGTTTAAGTGAGGGAAGAATTATTACTATTAAGAACATCAATCGCTCGAGTTGACTGTTACTTTCCAAGAAGCAGCGAGACTCAGAGGACACGCCATCGTCTCGCTTTTTTGAAAAAAAGGGGGTTGAATAGTATAAGTGTTGCTTGTTTTTAATTGATCTCTTTGAATTTTGCTTTTTATTATTATGCGTCCTCTAGATAGGGTATACTTTTAGAAGAACAAATAAATCTATCTTCTGTTCTGTTTATTTAGAATACAAAACAAACGAAAGTAGTATTTTCGGTAAATGGATTTTGCATAAGAAAATTTCCAAGAATTGTGAGAATAATTTGCAATGAAATGTGAATATATTTCGTGGTAATAAATATTTTAATCCTTTGATCACGAATTCCTTCCCACCCCCACACACTATTTCTGATCTCATTTGAAAATTCGAATGAATGTAATAACTCCCAGAGGGGGGGGGGGAATCAAGTTTATTACTATTTTTTTGCAAGTTAGCAGTCAAGTTACAGATTTGAATAGATACTTTTCTTTTGTTGTTGATTATAGAAAACATAGCAAGTGAGCAGTTTGAACATGTTTTTGTATGATAGAGTAGTATTGTATGAAAGGCATTGCACACGTCTGTAATTTTTGTCATGTTTGGGAATTTATAGTTAGGATATGTGTTATGTAGCGTTTGTAGTCAGAGGATTAAAAAAATTTCTGAGGAATATAACTGAAAAATGGATAAAATTTCTTACTAAAATTAAATATTTTAGAAATGCTTCGTGTTGTGCAACTACATTGCATTATGTTTGCAGAAGAAACGTTATTTTGAAGAATTCTTATATTTCTTTCTTGTTATTTTGGATTACCCAAATCATGCATTTTTTTCCACGTTAATTTTTTTTAAAGAAAATAACAAATATTCTAAAATATTTGCAAATTATTTGAGTATAAAATTGATAAATGTTAATTGCGAGCGATGAGATTATATTAAAACACATTAAATTAAGTTTATTTATTAATACATGAAGCATAAAATAATTTTACAACGAATTGTGTAATATAAAACTACTATGAAAAGTAATTTATATTGACATATAAGAAAAACAATATAATTAAGTTTAATTGGTTTAACAAAACAAATTTATTATTTTCATACAAAAGTAATTCTTTTTATGCCGGAATGATATGTTACGATTTTAGTGAAATAAAGTATGGTTCAGTGATTCGAAACATTATGTATGGTTCCTATATATTAGATTATGTTTACATCAATCGATTTTCAGTACTTTAAAAACTTTCCTAAACATTGTTTTGATATAAATTCATCTTTCTTTTCTATATATATTTGTAATATTCATCATTATCTATTGAAAAACTAAATCAGTGACTCTAAAACATTAATATATGTACCCTGAATGTACACAAATCATTTATAGAAGAATGACGAAGGAGCTCTGTAAAAACATAGTAAAAGTTTATTCATTCCAAAAATCTATTGTAAAATAAAATCCTTGATAGATACATCATGTATTTGAGATATATTACTTTTAATCATGTCAAGAAACACAGTGTAGTTGAGGCAATATCCTGGGAAGACAATGCAAAATTTGTTTAGATTAAAACTTGATAACCAATGATCTAAATCAATGCCGATTTCTAACAAATAATGTCATCTAGTGTAATGACGTTGTTTGTTAGAAATCTTGGTGTAGTAATGGTGGTAGTTTTTTTTTTCCCCTTCTTAACTTACTATCATAGAAGGAGTTCCTTGTAATTTAAATCATGGTGTTTATGTTCTTCTTAGCGTCATTCATTATTAACAGCTTTGATATACTAACAGAATTATAACAAATTAAGCAGATTATTTGATCTCTTATGTCACAGAAAAAATGCACCAATTCCCCCTTTTCATAGAAATAGCTATGTTCACATCCGCATTTTTTTTACTAAATCCTAGTTTCCATTGAAACATACTTTTCATGCAAGAGCCTAAAATAGATGAGTAATGTTAACACAAAATAATAATTTTTCAAAAATAAAAATCAATATTTTTTCTTCAAAATTGACATAATAAACTGAGAATAACTGCATAAATTAATAATCCTAACGTAAATAAATTTATTTTTCTTGTACTGCTAAAGAGGAATATTTGATAATAGACACTCCAATCGAGACAATACAAGATTAATAACGTTTTTTATTGTTGGCAGCTAAAAATATTCTCTGTTATTAGGGAGGGAAACAGTTCATGGATTCAACATGAGAAGTAACAGTTCATTGACTAAAAGTTGTGATTCGCTATCAGTAATTTTATATAATTGGAAATTTTAAAAATTTAGCTTTTAGCAAAAATACTTTTTGTAAAACTTTCGTCATATGCTGTTATTTTGGCTGGGACCTAAAGATATTCGTTGTGGACCACGAATTTGACCAACCTGATCTAAAGTTTGCAACTATACTGTAGCGAATACAATGATTTAGAACGAATTCTTTTTGTGCGCAGGTCCTCCAGATCCACCCTCCAGTGTTCAGTTGGAAGTAGTCGGCACTAGATCCCTGAAAGTTAAATTTACACCTCCGGAAACTGCTTTCCAAGAGAGTAGCATTGTTACTAAATACAAAGGTAAGTAGAAAATTTTGTATTTCTCGTGAATGTAAAAATAAAAAGTTTAAATTATGTTTGTTTTGTGTTAGGCCATGATTTTCATTAACTTTTTTTGAGATAAATGTAAATTACTTGGAGATATATGAGCAAAGTATTTATCACTTCATTCTCTCAGTTCACTGCAAAGCCTAAGAACTAGTTTGTGGGCTCTATTGTGGTAGTGGTGTGAGAACCTACAAGAATTATACCTGAAAATCAACTTGAATATTAAAAGACTCTTTAAGGTAGACAACCTCTGGTAATAACTATTCCATTTTTGGTCTCTGTGAATTTAGTTCATCCCAACACATTCCAATTAACTGTGTTCGTTGCATCATTTCTAATTCCATCATTCATTTCAAGATAATAATATATCGTGTGAACTCACTTAAATAACGTTGGTTGCAAATTGTTTATTGACAACTGAAAATTCCCAATGTTTTAAAACTTAATTGTCTTTAAGTCCCTTTAAATCCATTTTTTCTGTAAACTATGAAATAAAATATTTCCTACCTCCATTCCAGAAATATGAAATAAGTATAAGGATAGTATTTTTGAAATGAAATTTTGGTAGTATGATACTACCATATATAGTTTGAAATGAAATGATAGTATTTTTAAATATGAAATATAAGGACAGTATTTTTTTTTTATCATTTTACTTTGTAGATACTGGTTTCTGATATTTAAGCATATGTTATTTCAGTTAAAATAATTGTATTAAAAACATTTGCATATGTAATATAGTGCATATATCACATTCACACACCTGTCAAAATTCAATCTTAATAACTTTTGTTTAAAATCTCAAATGTCAGTGCAGTTTTCTTCACGTTGTCAATTTAAAAGGAATCAAGAGGTTGTAAAATTAACCAATAGCGGAAAGGCCCCTTAAAAATATTCTTACATTAATAAAAAGAATATCGTATATCTCCTCCACATACACATTTTAAAAGAATAATCACCATTGCATAAGGAGTAGGTGATTGATGTTTCACCATGAGGAACTTTTTCGTGAGTACATCCGATCCGTGAGGTCACCTCTTTTTCCGTGAGAATGTGATTGATAATTTTTTTGTTTCTTTTCTTCCCCGACCACAGTGGAATGGAGCTGCTACGAGGACTTCTCCCTGCTGGTTGGATCTCAGGAGATATCGGACGTGCAAAAGTTGGAGCTCATGATTCCGGACCTGACCCAGGGTAGCACGTATTTCGTGAGGGTCGCTGCTGGGAACGTCAAAGGATTCAGTTCCTGGAGAGGCGCATCGCCCTTGTCCGCCACTCCTTCGAGTAAGATATCTACCCCTTGTTCAGCTACTTTACGTTTCTCTCTCTCTCTTTCTTTCTTTTTTATAGGGATTTTGTTCGTGCTTATCGTGCTTTCCGCACTTTTAGACAACACCAAAAATAAAGAATTCACATTTTAAAAAGGCTGTGCACCATGTTTCCGAACTTTAGCTTAATTGCTATAAGAGAAATATACAAAGGTGGCTCAAAAAATACTTGAGTTTTTGGACAAATGGCATTGCAAAGGCAAGTTGGTGTTATCATTGAATGCTATCTTTTGATAAATGATACCAAAATTAATTTGACATTGATTCATAGGTCAAGCATTTGCTGCCAAATAAAAATTTGACTGGTACCGTATCATGTTGTCACAGTCTATGAGACCTGGATTCATCTTTTTGCAGGGTTTGTCCAGTGAGTATTGAAACTGAAATTGTAAATAGAAATCTTTTGGAAGATCTATGTACAATGCGTTAATAATTTTCAAAATAAGACTATCTTGCATCAATACACCGTTTGAAACGTTTTCTCAGTTTTTATATGTACCCTGGAAAATGATGAATCCAGGCTGTTCAGGTATCCCGTCGAAATCACTTGAACTACATTAATATTTCCAAAACGATGTCCTTTCACGCATTTTTTGATCCGAGGGAGCAAAAACGAGTAAGTGGAAGCTATATCAGGACTATAGGCTGGTTGGGACAGCATTATAATGTTGTGTTTGGCCAGTACCTCATTCACGATTAGCGACACGTCATTCGGCTCATTGTCGTAGTAGAGCAAGCAGGTATTGTCGATTTTCTTTCAGTCGCGGCAGATCTTGATCCTCAAACGTTAGAGCACTTCTGCGTAATTGTTTTTCCCGAAGGCACAAACACCTTGTGTACCATATTTTCGTATCAAAGAAAACAATGAGCATTGTTCTCCTTCAACATCTTCCTTGCCATCTTTGAATGTTTTTGTACCGCTCAAAAACACACGTTTTGGATATGGCTTCGTCCTTGTAAACCTCACTGATCAAATCAAAAGTCTTCCTTACGGATTTGTTTGGTTTAAAGTAAAATGTGATGGTCCAACGCTGTCCTATGGTTGACTGTATTTTCAGAATCGACTCAACACTAATTTACTTTTACTTAGGACAAAATGCACTAACTACAACAACTCAAAAGCAGCTTAAAGGGTTCTCTTATCTTACGTCACTTCCCCACCACCCATCCCACCAATAGAGACCACCCTCTACATCTTCCCATCGGCAGGGGGGAATCAGTCTCAATATTTATTGAACAACCCCTGTTCACGATGAATCTGCTTCAAAGATTTCAAACAGTCATCGGTAAAAGAGTCATGACGACGATTTTTGGCTTTCGATGTAGTCATAATCATGGACTTCTTAGAAAAAGGGCAAACGATCACTTGACTATACTACAGTGTGAGTTACTTCGCTCCCGTTTCCTATTCCTAACACAAGTACTTTCTAACCACCTTCGTCATTGTATTTTGGTTTATTACAATTTAATATAATAAAATAATTTATTGTTTTATTTTTTTAAAAAAAAGTTAAGGATATGGAGTGGAAGTTAGGAGAGTGGAGTGACAGTTGACTTACCACCCTCGTCACTTGATTGCTGTTCAAAATTACGAGATCCGTCAACATTAACCATATTTCTGATTATTTCTAGCGTGGCGTTTATTAAATAATCAATCCAAATGAAACACTTTGTACCAAAATCATTTATTAATTTGCAGTTAGTACATTTTTGTTTCTTACTACCATTAAGCCGAGAAATACGCTTTAATTCGAAAATAACCTTCATTTCACTTTAAACTTATATGATTTTTCTGATCATTTCTGAAAATATACTCCTTTCCGATTTTTTCGTTTGTATATTCATTTAAGTATTTTACTCACTCTTACTTATCCCGTAAGATTCTTTTTACCGAATAAGTAGTTTAAAATTTAATTAGTGCAATTAGTCGTTGGAATTAATAGTTTAAAAATTTGAAGGCATATTTTCAAAATTTTATGGAAACAGTTTCTAAAAATAAATTTGTCTTCGATCTTCATTATACACTTTTTTTGTAATTTTTCCAGTAGTAGAAAGTGAATTATTCAGAGAATATATCATCGGAATCTCTCTCTTACTGTATGAAATTGCGACACTAAATCAGTTATGTTATAAACTTGATATTCAGGACTGTTCCGAACAAAAATAAGTAGTGCAATGTTAGCTTAGTTAAGTTAGCATTAGTTTCTTTTTTATATCCTTTATGATGCAATAAAGTATATTTACAAAAAAATATCTTTATTTTTATGTATTCATAACGTATTCTACTGTTTGAGAAGTTAATAGCTAATTACCATGTGCTTTTGTCTCAGTTAGTTTTCCTGAACTTCCTTATAACTTATACTTTTAAAAGGTAAAGATAACTAGTTAACCAGGAACTTTTAACTAGTTTTACATGTTCATTGTAATGGCATTAAAAAAAAATCACCTGTTTCCCTATAACCTATTTATTTTTTAAAACCGCAAACATTCTTTTCCGGTTTATCATCTAACTTCTTAAAGTACGAGTCATGGATTGTATATGTTACTATCATGATGGTGGTCCTGTCGATCAATAAATTTTATAAGTTAAATTAATCTTATTTCTGTTCATTAGACGTTTACCAAATCGAAGTCGCTTCTGTTTTTTTTAAAGACATATATTATACGCTTATAACTTCATTGGAATGAACAAATAAAAATAGGTAAAATTTGGTAAAGTGGTCTACAAAGCGATAAGTTACAAGTTACAAAGTGGAATACGAATTGACAAAATTTTTTGTATGATTCTTAAGGCGTAAAAAAACTAACAAAGTAATAATACGATTTAAATAAATGTATAACTAATTCATTGAGTATTATATAACTTATCATCAAATTAAACTACCTTCATTAATTAAAAATGCTGCTTAATTCCAGGTGTTTACTATTTTAGCAAATGCCTCACAGAGTTGGAGCGGAATTATTAATTTAATGTAACATTTGAAGGGAGGAATATTAGCAACATTTTGGCCCAAATTAAAACTGATTCAAAAATATGTACTGGTTATTAAAATATATTTAAGGATCTGATTTCCTCAAAAGCAAAAATTTATTGATTTTCATGTTTTGTAACATAATTATTGGTATAATTTCTCTCAATACGGAAAATAGCAAAAGCTCTAACTGAAATCCCACTGGAATCGGTGCAATTTTTACGGGATACAGCTTTTTCATCAAAAAAAAACCATCCATTTTAAGTTTTAACGTTGTTTATGCATTCATATAATACACACAGATTTCTACTTGAAAAGGGATTAATTATTCAAATTATAAGAAAAGGAAGAAATTCGAATGTAATTTAAATTATAAATTTACTATATGGCAAAATAAAAAATCAAAATGCTTACATCAACTTTTCGATTTACTTGAAAAAACTTTCTGCTTCTGCTATATGCTTCAATGATTCAAAATATTTCCCAATAGTCAATGGATTCATCTAAGAAAAAGAAATAATAATAATAATAAATGATATTGGCTTTGCTGATTTCATTTTAACATGTGCTAACGTCCCCCCCCCGCCGCACGTTGTCGAAAAAACAGCATTATTCAAAATGAACATTAATAAGCGTAAAGTAGGCGTAATTTCAATCCCCAGGCTCCACAGAAGTAATTTCTGTAATGAAAAGAAAAGATTTTAAAATTCTCAATACATTTTTTATTTTCACAAAACTTTCTGTTCAAAAATGCTGTCAATGTTAGCGACATAAAGATTTAAAACAGATAATTTTCCCATTAAAACCAATTATTAAATTAAATATTTAAATAAGAGCAGACGATATAAATTATTAAAGTAGACAATAATATTTTGGTTCGAATATTCAAATAAAAGCAGATAATAAAATCTTAAATTAAATATATCTTAATAATAGCAGCATGTTAACAGCAGCATGTTAGCACATTTTAATAACCGTTCCTTTGTTTTAGGTTGGCGAGATGTGGAAGGAAAGTTACCCCGATCTAATGGACGTTTAGGAAAGTTGGACGACCTCTTCCACCAAATCATCAATTCTAGATCCGGATATGCTAGTGAAATTAGAGGTAAGAAACTTCTGAACATCTTTAAAGTTCTTGAGATACTATTATCTAATAAAATGAAATTGTTAATGTGTTATTAAGCTATAAATTAACTCTGTGTTGAGCAACACTTTTTTTTTGTCCTAATTAAACTATTTTTCTTCCTTTTTAAAGACCTCTCCGATACTCCTCAGCAACAGAGAAGACAAGTTCGGAAGAGTATCAAACATCTCTTCACTTCAGCTCCGAAATTTCAAAAGAACATGAAAAGGTACGTTAGTTAAAACGATCAATTTATTCGTTACATTATTTTGCTGTATTGAAGAACAATAATTTTAATTAACTCATAAGTATTTGTAATTATCTGATTCAAACTTATGATTACCATTAAATTAAATATCGTTTAGTATTGCTTAAATTAACCGGAACGTCATTATATAAAAAAATTCTCGTTATATTTGAAAAGCAGTTATAAATTTAAATGTAACTCTGATTAATTATGTCTAATAATTAATAAAATTACGAGCATAATTTTATGATTTATTCATTATTTTATATTTTATGAATAGGGGTGTGTTCTTGGCCTGTCTCTTGTATCACGAAGATCGAATTATAGTCACCGCCGAAGACACTTTACCAATTTTAGAAGTAGATGAGACCTTCCCTTCATCACTGCACGCAGATTTCCACTGGCTCATGAAGGTAAAGCCCTTTTAAAGCACATCCGAATTATAATTCATTATAGATAGAAGTTACACTCTACTGTCATTGAAAATTACATGTAATAATCAGGAATATTAAAAGTGAAAATGTAGAGTTATTCATTAAATTCGTTACCACAGAAGCGATTTTTAAAACGGAAAGAGTTGAAAATTGATGATTTTATACATCCAGTGACGTACCCAGAGGGGGTGCAAAAGAACATATGCAACCCCAAGGCTTTTTCTAGAAATTGAAATGTATTAGGATACTTTTCTTTTGTTATACTACTATAGATGTTCAAAATTTAAAGGGGAGGGGGAATCGACCTTTTTCTCCCCTTCTCATGCCTAAATTTTTCATCTGTAAGGGAAAAAAAATTATTCTATCGCAACCAATTCCTAAAAAAAAAATGGAAAAGTCTTTGCTGTCTCCAATATTTCCTCTGAATCAGTCGCACCTTCTTAACCATTTTTAAATTGTGACCGTTTTTTCAATCATTGAATGATTTTTATCAGGTTTTCAATCTTGTTGGATTTCATCGATTCGGGTTAATAATAATTTTTCTTCTCATGGTACCTTTATTAATATTCTTAAATGAGAACTTTATTTTTGTAACTTGATAAAAAAAAATTATATGAACCCTTAAACCTTTTTAAATAGGAGAAATAAGACTGATACAGCGTATTATTTAGTTTTTAACAAGTGGTAATTCTTAACTTAAAAAATTGCTTCTTTCACACCGATGACAATATGCATCGCCTAAAATTAATTTCTGAGTTCACCACTGCATACATCTTTGGTCATTCAGAAATTACATCTTATGCGAATGGAGATATTTCTTAAATTTATTAGAATATAGGAATGAGAAGAAAAACACGAAAACTGCAACGCCAATATTCAAACATTCATCAATTGGTTATTTCAAATAACCCTTATTAAAAAAGAGTGAAAATTGAAGTCTGTAATTCACTCCCTAAAATCACTGCTCCGGTTTCATAACCTTTGATTTTATTACGTACAGAATCAAACCGGATATTCTTTAATGTGAATTAAGCCTCTCCAAATTATTTCGATTATTTGTACTTTATTTGCTCAAGGTTAAATTCTTACTATTCCAATACTACTCATTGCATACGAAAATATTAATATATTGTGACAAGATTGAGGAAATGATGGTAGGTCGTATATTCTCCTTACGCTTAATCGTTATAGTATGCTGTTTATTCGCCGACAAAAATTCCTGTTCTTAATATTTTGACAGTAACAGACAAAAATGTTGCTCCAGTGACATTTTAGTGATGACAGAATGAACGAAGATGAAAATATATCTCATGAATTGAAGGAAAACTCAGTGGAGGATTTTCCTATAAATATGGAATAAAATAAAATTTGAATAATATGGAATAGAAGAAAGAAACAAAATGACATAAGAAAAATGCAAAAAAAAGAAAGAAAATAAATTCAAAACGAAAAATAATTTTTAAATGTGAGATAAATGTATCCTGAAATAAATGTCAGTTTTAATTGCGGAACTTATAATAAATGTCATAAAACTTATCATTGAAATTCTTCTCTTTGTGTTGATGTTAGATTATTGATGATGTTTGGAGTTGAAATTCTCTCATCTTATATAATTGAATTTATTATATCAATTCATCTAATTTCTCTGCTTGCGAAGGAAGTTTTCAAATAATTGTAATTTATTATTACTGACTTTGTTTATTTAACTAGATAAACAATTCATAAATGCTGCAAACTTAAAATATAAGGCTCATAAAAAATCATTCAAATAACTTGATTAAAAATAATGATGCCTCGTTAGTGTCTTTCAATATATTATTTTTAGAGCCAAATGCTGCTAGGGGAATAAACAATTATTTGTCTTTTAAATTCAGGTGGCATGTACTTGGGAAGACGTAAAAACTCTGAGGCAGGACATGGAAAAAAGTCATTCTTCCTCAAATGTCCATTTCCGCAGCAAACTCTTACAAGCTGCAGAACAAATGCAGGTAAGATTCTATTATTACCTTTTCTCAAGGAACGGAATAAATTTAGGAGGAATAAGTTAAATCTTTTGAAATGTTGCACGCATTTGCAGATACGTAAACTTAATGCAATGCTGAATCCTCATTTAATGTCAGCGCGGTCTAAAAAGGATGCTACTCAATGAACGAAAATGAGGATATATTTAAATTCTTTAATGTCTAAAACGAAGTTAGTGCAGAAAATTCTTGTGAAAAATCTGGGTCACAGACAATATCCGTAAAAATATATACATTTCCTGTAGGAAATAATAACATGAAATTAAACGGGGTTTTGAACAAAGTTATTTGAAAAACTGCTTAGCCCTATTCATTTAAAAGTGGCAAAGTTTTAGTGGGTCAAATTCTTACACTGTCTGCAAAGAGTTAACTATTTTTGTCTAATTCTACTCTTAGCTTTTAATATCATTAACATGAATCATCAAACTTTCTATTTTCTCTTTCTGTGCATAACATCCATGTTCTGTTAGTGTATCCTGTTTGAGGAGTTGCGAGCCTTTAGTTGGAAAATCTCACCTGTAACCGTGTTGTTGAATAAATGGGGTTTTCTACTAGTTTAATGTGACTGAGTTTCCGAATTCTCTAATAACGTGATCTAGAAATGTCTAAAAAAAGGGCACTAGCTTAAACATCGTCTTTTTTATGTGTTTCAATATGACAAAATCCATTACCATTAACTCATATGTACCTCTTGCGTAATGTCAATAAAGCTAAGCGAATTGCGTGTATTTTATATCGAACGAACAATGTGGTTATGGAGGAGTACTTTAAAATTTATTTATTGTGGTAATAACGTAATACTCGGTTATATTACTTCATTGCATGCAATAAACGTTTTGTTTTTATTTGAAAAATAATTCATTGTCTATGACAGAAATTCATTCTATTCTACTAACTTGTAGAAACTGTTACAATATTACGTAATGAATAATCTAGCTCAGTGGGCTGTCTAAAAATATTGTTCCGACCACAATTTATCTGTTAACTAGAAAGTAAGCATCAATGAAATTCTGCTTTCTTTCGGATCTATTATTTTCGACCAGACTGTGTTTTGTCATCTGTGTATTAAATCTTTTAAGTACTTTGGAAGAAAAAAAACTTCTAACGTTGCAAAATTTGCGAGAAGTTCTATTCTTACTAGAAAGTATGTTTACGTGTTTCATCCTGAAGATATGAAATCTAGACTGATGGTAAAATGTATCATGCTGTTCTCCTGCGCTTAGCTGTTCACTTTTTTTCCTCTTAATTTCTATTCTTGAATGCATTTGAATAATTATCTGAACTATTTAAGGCAGTGGTTACAGATTTCTTATTAAAGGGAGAAATTAAAATATTTTTGTATGCAATTTTTTAAAAACATTTTCGGTTAATTATTTCAAATATTACGGTAATATATTTTATTAGAGTTATATCTATCTGAACTCTTAAGACCATAATTTAGTATGTTCAAATTATGTCTTTACAAAGTTTTTTTTCTATTTGAGCAATATCTAGCGCAAATGCGCCTTGAGGGAAGAGGGGATATTTTTGTCTTGACTCAACCCAATAGTGATAGCGGTTGTTTATTAACTTCGCACTAGAAGCAACGCGAGGGCTATTGGTGACGGACCTCGTAATTTTGAGCCTCAGTCAAGTGATGGGGATGATACCTGAGCTGATACCTCCCTCTCCTGACTTCCACACCACGCCAACGGGAGGACTTTTAGTCTCGACAGATTTAACGTGCATCAGCCCCGGCTACACGGCGGATCTTTGGGGGCTTCAGGATCTGAATCCACGTTTCGACGAAAATCGTCGATGTCGGATCCGCGACGGTGACCACTAGCTACCGCGGCCTCACCCAAATAAAGAGCAAGCAATTTTAAAACATTCTTTTTTAATCAGTGAACTTTTCAACAACTTTATTTTTTAAGTAACAGAAAATTATTTAAAAATAATTTTCAATGGAAGATAGTAAATTAATAATTAGATGCATTTTTAAACATTTTATGCATAAATCGTAAATACTTTTTTTTAAGAAATTTATAAACTTTTTTTAATAACGTGACAAGGAAATTCTAACAATAATTGTGATTCTTATCGATTCTTTAAGAATCGCATCTATACATTTGTTTTGAAGTAATTATTTTATAATATGCAATAATATTGAAAACAAATTCATCTTCATGCAACACTTTATGATAGACAAAAATTAATTAAACTTCTCACTTTAACAAAGCATAAACAACCGAAACAGTCGCGAATACTTAAACGAAGAATTTCAACACTTTTGTCAACATAGCTGACTGAGAAGCGCCATTGAGTCTGTTTCATCTATCAACGAATTTTCTGCGGAAGTTGGATAAAAATATTATGCTGTTTATAATCCTTAATATCTTATACTGGCTGCCATATGTGAGGTGTAACTTTCCCTGTCATCCGCTTCCGTTCAAAAGATGGGCCCAGTGACTTTTGAGATAAGGACTTCTTACGTCTGTAGTGTTATGAATTTCCTTTGCGGTGACAAACTTTCTTATTTAAGACAAAAATACATCAAAACTTCCGTGTGATATTGTTTCGAAAGTCGATGCTATATTGAATTGTGACATTTTTATGTAAGGTTACTCAGAGATGTTTTTTTTTTTTTTTTTTTTAAATAAAGCTAGATATAAATTAAGATATTGCTTTTTGGCTCGGTAAATGTTTTTCAAGAACAATTTCTTAAAATTTTTGTTATGAATGACGATTAGATATTAATAACGTAAATCCCGTATATACAAATTTCAAAATTTTAATTAGAGCAAACTGTGGCATTTTTAATGCAGTTTTGTAATAAAATGTTTTTTAAAATGTAGGTTTTTGAAATATCATTCGAAAATCTTGGAATCATAGAACGAAATATTTTTTTATTTAATTTCTGATTGTGAATTTCGTTTCTAGAGATGTTTGATATTGTTAAATATAGTGCTTTAATCGTAGTTTTGTTGAAGAATGTTTAATGAAATGTTAATTAAAAATCAGCAATTTTGAATCTCCCGCAAATTATTTTTATACAGAACAATGCTTCTGAAATATCACTATATGTGTGTGTGTGTGTGTTTAAAATAATAATAAACTTATTAAAGATACAGAACTCTTTAGATAACTTTTTTTTCCGATTTATTTTCAGCAATTAATATTTTGTTCTGACAATAAAAAAAACATGCTTTAAGTGAAAAGAATACGTAAAAACTTTTCAAAACCGTTAATCTGTTTCCTTAATTGATTTTTAAAAAAATGGAAATTAAAAAATTACAATTTTAAGTTACGTTATTGCGTATCAATTTTAGTTAAGAAATTGCTTATATTTTAATTTAATTTTATAAAAGTCTATTCAGGATATAATGAACTATATCTGCTCCAGATCAGCAGTGTAGTTGTGTGTTAAATCTCAACCGCTTTGATCAAATATGGTCATGTACAAATAATATTACCATTTAAGAAATTGACCTTTAATTGTATTTGAAGAGGTTGACAAACATTTACGAAAGTAGTTCAAGGAAGAGACGATATTTTTCTTTATGAAAAAAAACGCATATTTATTCAGTAATAAACTGTTTGTCACATTTAATAGTTTTAAATGGCTCAGAAATTGTATTTGTATAACTGACAAGCAGAACAAAAGCTAAGGAAATTTTAACAGAATTTTTCTAAAAAAAATAGAGGCATAAAATGGGAGAAAAAAAAATCACACTTTTCAACTGGTATCAGGAAATTTCTGAAATATCATTAAATTGCTTCAAGCGGTCACCTAGAAAAATGTGTAGGATTGCATGAATAAAGAGTAGGTCGCGAAACCTGATGAAATTTCGGATGTTCAAGTTTCGGTTTATTTAGTGCACCTTGATGCAAGAATGTTTTACAAACAGTTGCACTTTTTTTCGCTATCGCAAGTAGAATGAAACTATTCGGGTTTTTTTTTGTGCTTTCAAAAATTTTATTCGGCACTAATAGACTTGCTTCAATAACATGTTGCCTCATGTTGCTAAGTCCTCTTAAAATCCAACCGAAAATACTTTCTTACCTAGAATTACATCTGGCAGGAAAAAAAAGAAATAAATATATTGATTAATTTAAAATTGATGTTTCTCAACTATTAAATCAATAACAATGTAAAATGTGACAGAGCTCATAAAATTTGTGAACGAAGTTTTTTTTCTTCTCCTTTGTGTTTATGATATTGGTGGATTTTTTTTCTTTCGTTTCAGTTCAGAATGAGAAAACATAAGCTTAATTATATTATTTCGTTTTTCATCTGAATTTTTATAATATTCAATTTTCAGGGTGCCCTCGGTCTTCAAGACTTAGGACAACTCTACTATCTACCCCTGAAAGATAGTGAAGGCACGACTGTGTTATGTACTGTGAAACACATTCAAGACCCCAAGACGATGGTCACCCTTTCTGTGAGGTGGTTACCTCTATACAAAATACAAAGAAAAAGAGCAAACAACTCCGATAGTAATGGTGATAATCCCGGTGTAAGCGATTTACTTTTGGACTCATTACAGGCAAGTGCCTTTATGGTTTAATCTCAGTGAAATTGTTTCATAAAATTGATAAAGAATTATTAAAGTGTGATAAAGTGAATGTGTGTATATTTATTATGTTAGTGATAAAGAATTACGAAAAAAATAATGTTACAAATAAAAGTAAAAATAAGGAATGTCATATGTTCTCTCTCTCTCTCTCTCTCTCTGTGTGTGTGTTAAATAAAAACTTATTTAAAATATTTTATTTCTTACTTTTATCATATACTGAACTTAACTCATCAAGTATTAATTTTTTAATGAATTATCAGCAGTAATAATAATTAATTGGTTTATTTATTTTTACAGGAAATTATCATTTACAGCCAAGTGAGTAACAAGCCTTTATCAAGAGGCCTGTATGTTGGCTACCTTAAATTGAAGAGTTCGATGGATATAATAAGGGTAGTTGTACCTCGAAAGACCCCAAATATTCTACCTCATGCGAAAATAAGAGATAATCCTCATGTTTCACGGTGAGTCTATTTTTCTTTTATTAAAAAAAAATCATACAAAATTCTTGAATTTTAAACTTAGTTCATGGAATACCAATTTGGTTGAAATTTGTAACTCATATATATTCTTCAAATAATCCAAGTCCATTACACTTGTATTGACCACAGACGCTTTTAAGTTGAAACCAATTTAACATTTATTTTTTTCTATAGTGAGGAATGGCAATGGTTCAAAAGTCTTTCAAGTGGAAGCTTACCAGTCGGGCCAACTGAAGTTCAAATGAAATTTCAAAAAGCCCTGTCTTTGGCAACGAAGCAGTTGCTGAGAGAATTGGACATTCCAGAAAATGTGATAGATTTACACAGGTAAGAATTTTTAATCTCTTTAACGTTTTATTCAAGAGTGCATAAACAGATTAACAGGAATGTGTCTGCAAATATTTTCTTAAGATTTAAAAGATTAAAAGATTCTTAATATTTTTTTACATTTTCCACTTTTTACATTCATTGTTTTGTGTAAAATGTAATATATATTTAATCTTTATCTTTTCACTTGCGAATTTGTTGAATATTTTACATAAAAGTATTTGTACTCCATAATGCTATTTCATACAAACTAAGATTAAGATTGGCAGCTTCTCGCAACTCTAAGTGCACATCTTATGAAGTATAAAAATAAGAAATTAAAATAAAATTTAAAGTACGTAAATGCGATAACTTATTTGAATAAAATTTCAGGTTTTCTTGCTTCTTAAAATTCTCATCTCTCATTATTACTTTCTTTAGAATTCAGCTAAAATATATTAATGAATTGAAACAGGCTTGAAATAATCGTTCTTTAAATTTAAAATAATCAAATTTCATTCTTGGAAATGGAATTTCTTCATGATTTGTTTTTCTTAGTAAAAGAATGAGGGCAAAGGCAAACAGAAAGGAAAGTCAAATCTAGATAATTTATAAGGTTTTTATTCTTAAAAAAAAAAGGTGTTAGCTATTTCTTTTTATGCATAGTTTTCTCCATATGGACAATTCATGAATTTTGTATAATTTTATTTAAATGCATTTAAAATGTTTTTGTTTTTCTTTATTTAATTAAATATTATTTCGTATTTTATGATGTTATTTTGAAAGAATGCTTATGTGAACTCTCAAATATTTAGCTGACTGTTTATATTTCTTTTCCTACATAAAGCTCTATATTATAATTGAAAACCAGGCCAATTCTAAAATCAATTTTAAAATATTTGATTTAAAATAATCATACTTCTTAGGAAGGGCATCAATATCTCCATCAATCAGTGTGTTTCGTTTTTTTTAATTTCATCTTCAATTTTGTTTGAGCAAACTGTAAATGAAATTCTAAGCGACTTTCCCCATGCTTTCAAAATTGTGTTTTTTTTTTTTTTTTATTCGAAATATTGACAAACAGCTAAGGTGTTGAGCGCCTAATGATGAAAGCTTCGCACTTATGACTTGCTCAAAATGCTAAAAATCCACTTTTACATCTACTCGATGTCTAATTTTTCAGCTTGGACAAAATATTCAGAGAATTTAATTCAAACGAGCAAGTGATACATAAAAATACAGCTTGTAAGTCGCCGGGATGAATTCGTCGATCATTCCATGAAATTAGTTCATCTCAGGATTACATACATTTATTTTCTGTACAATAGGCATGTTTATACAGTTCATTTTTTCACAGTTCAAAGATGTATATTTTATAAAGGCAGAAATAACATTGGGGAAAAATTCCCGCGCGATAGTTACACCAGCTTTCCCCGCAGTCTTGACTCAACTACTGGTTTCCCACCAGGGGGAAACCGTGCATGTCCTCTGTTCTGGTGGCGCCATCTAGTAGTTATTACAAAAATAAAATGTAACCATTGGTTACAAGCTTTAATATATAAAGACAAAAAGAGGACCATATTCCGGTAACGAAATGACAAATAAACCTATTTAAATATCAGAACATCGTATCAGTCAATGATTTCAATCGTTCTCTAATTGGCGGAGAGAGTGATGCAGTTTCAAAAACTAATCTTTTTTTCTTTACTTTTTTTTTTCTTCACAAGAACAAAAAACTCAAAACTCTGTTAACGCAATTTTTCAGGTTTTATGATGTGGAAGTGATCGAGTTAAGTGAAAATGTTTCATTTTTGCTTGTACTGCCTCCTGCGGACTGTGTATGTTCTGTACCGGGACAGAATGACGAAATTTCATCTAGACCAGATTGCATTCCTCTTACGATACAGATATTCGAGATGAGTATGTTGTATTTCTGGTGTTATATGTAGAATTATGTTTTAACAAACGTGGCACACTTGTAACCGATCTCGTTAAAAATAATGGTAAAACATTTACACGGCATGATCCATATTAATTGTAGTTAGTTGCTTGTTAATGACTAAGAAAATCGAATATCCAAGAATATTTCTGGTTCTTAATTATTTGAATTAGGATCGAATAAATAAAATTCTTATATCACAAATAAAGGATGCATATTGCATAAAAGAATCAAAAACTCTCTTATAAAATTAGAACAAATGAAATAATTAAAAATGATGATGCATTTCAAAGACTGTATAATTCCAAAAAAATCCCTTTACTAATAGATCTGAAAGGAAGTTAATTTTCATGTACTATTGTTTGGGTTCTACGTTTGTATCTGACAATGTGTATAAACAGCTATGGACGGAAAAAATTAATAACATGTAATGTCTTTGACATATTTAAATTTAAATTATTCGTATAACTACAGACATAATGCGGCAAATCAATACTTTCTTCTATCAATTTCAACATTGTAATATATGTCCATTGTCATTAATTTTTGCATAGTTCTACTAATATTAATAAAACATGCTACATTATACTTTAAAAAATTATCTACTTTTGTAATCAATTCATGATCGATGTATTTTCTTAATTTGTTCTTTATTTTTGTTTCCAGTTCATATGACTACGTATCAACTAAGTTTCATTACTCGTTACTCCAGACTGTCCTCGATCTTAGAGATGGACAATATGTTGGCCCAACATGCTGTTAGAGAGGTGAAGCTATGTTTTTTTTTTAAATTTTATTTGCATTCCAATTACTTATTTTTAATCCGACACGAATCTTTGAAATTTTCTTAAAATCCAAATTAGAAATATTATATATATGGATACAAAAAACATTCCCGTAAGAATTGTAAGTCTTCTGACATAAATATAATCCACTTATAAAACTAAATATTTCTACAAACTATTTTCGAATATTCATATTCATGCATATCCTCTTTATCTAAGATATTTCTAATTTTTAATTGAAATCTAGTCATTAAGTATTTAATCAAGGTTTCAATCCTTTCCAGGTTTTTTTTTTTTTTTTTTTTTTCTAATTTTCCAAAAAAATACTGAAATATGCTTTGTTGGTGTACTATTCTATTAACATATTTTGATAGATATTTATTTTTTATAAATTTTATTTATTTTTTGAAGATTTTTCATCTTAAAATAAATCTGTTGTGATTCTTAATTCTCTTAATTCGAATATTTTTAACTAAATTCATTTTTTCTTTCATTACTAGTAAGTTTTCAATTTCCACATCACAAACAGTATCATATTACTCATTGAAAATGAAAGTAAAATAAAAAATTAAATTTCGGTAATATTTTAGAAGCAAATGGACTTTTATAATTAAGAAAACTTGAAAATAATTCGTTTTACATTTAAAAAATTTAAGCTTCATAAAAAATATGTATTTGCTTTTTAAAAAATATACTTGTTGCTATTTCAAACCATTTTTTTCCCCCTTACAACCCTAAGAAATATATAAATTCTTTTGTAGGCATTTTCTTCCACCGAATTATCCGAAGCAAAATCTCGTGTCAACCAGATTGAAGAATTCCAGTCACAAAACGATAACATGTGGAGAGCAGTTCGCTGGATCATGGACGTCTTGACATTCGCTCGAGATAGAAGTTCCAATGGCGTTCTGCTTAGGGACATTTGGACGAACGCGTCCAGCCCTGAATCTCCAAGACTCAATTTACCACAACAAATGAGACAAGTCACAGAAAGCAATCGTACCAGTCCGACACCATCAGTGAGGCTAAATGATACCGAAAAACGACAAATCCGCAGATGTTCTTCAACATCGCGATTACAAATAAGCAGAACAGATCTGCCAGTCGACATCCTAAATTGCAAAGCTCACAGCGCCGAACGACTCGGCGATTCCAACCGCCGCAGTAGCATTCGCAGTTCTTTTGCTGGCAGCCTCAAGTCATTCTCGTCTGTAGACATAGCAGTTGATCCCAAAGACAGCTCATGTAACAATGATAAAGAATTGAACAATGTAGAAGCCGTAGACACTTCACGACCTTGCTCGCCCATCGAGAGCGAGTCAGAGATCCGAGTGTATGCTGAATACGAAACAGGTCTGGCTAGTGGTTACAGTGTGAGATTATCAGTGAATCGACTCACCACTGCAAAAGACATTGTCGAAACGATTGTGAGGCAACTGAATACTGGAGTCATGATTAAAGGGAAACCAGGTCCCATCTACGATGAGAGTCAATTTCACAATTTCTATTTAGTCGTCACAGTTGGAGCAAGAGAACGATGTCTTAGTGATGATTTTCATCCCTTGGAACTGCAAGGTCCTTGGCTTAAAGGCAAACTCTCTGTTCGCCAGAAAAGCAATCCCATTAACAACGGTGCAGATTAATATTGGAATTTACTTAGACCAGAGCTTCCCAAACTGTATTTTCTGAGGAAATGATCAAAAAGACATTGAATCATTTCGGACATTCTGCCCTTCTATATATTTACCATTAACATCATACTGCAAAATAATTGTATATATGTACAGAATTTATGTTTGTGTGAAATATATTAATATTTGTAACAATTATATTTCCTATTACGCATATTGAAAAATAAGCATTCTCCTCTCAAATTGGTTGTAAAAGCCTCGCACCTTGCAAGAATTTGAAATATTTATATACACGATGACCAGCTACTAATCAGAATTTGATACATTGAATATCAATAATATATATTAATACAGTATCAAAAGTTTCCCGGCAATTATCACCTTTTATGAAATGAATGCAATCTGACTTTTTTCGTAAGCAAAATGTGCTTTGAATCAATTGCTTCATAAGGCATGCAGTACGCAATTCTAAAATATGTTCTCAGTAGAATTTTATTCCTTTATTTATAACATGAGAAAGAAGATACCAATTAGGAAAATTTTGGATGAATATCTTTCAATCTGGCTATTGTAACTAGAATTAAAAGTTACTGAGTTCGAACTATAAGAAGAAAAAGCGACCATTTCATCAAGGAAAACTTTAATCATATAGTACTACCACATTTTAGACCAATTTGCATGTGTTTTTGTATCTTTCCAATTACTGTACATGATAAACATAGTTTGGGAAACTCTGACTTAATGACTATATAGGAACACAGTGAGTAAATCGTGATACTGATGCCAAATTTTTTGAACCTTCTTAACTCTTAGCTATATATATATATATATATTTAGTCATGTGATTCATTTTCACTGAATGTAACTTGTTATTTTCTTTATACTCCTGAAAGTATTATCATTTCATACATGACTGTGTATTTAATTTTGCATTACAAACACTGTATATTGGATTATCACTATTAATTAGACTTTAGAACCATCAAGCATGTTTACGTTTTTATCCTGTGATAGGTCTGTGTATGTCTGGAAATATCGGCCAAATATATGTGCACTGCCGAAAAATGTGCTCCACAATTGCATTGGGAAAAAAAAGCAAATAGATTCTAAAAGAAGTATTTTATTCTATATATTCTATACATAATTAAGGCTTTAAAAGGTATATTGTAAAAAAATCGCTGCAATAGAATATCTAAATAACTAGATTCTAAAAATTGTGAATTTAGAGTGTTTTAAAATAATCACATTTCGAAACGATTTTTAAAAAGAAAAAGAAAATTCTTGTAAAATTAGTGCTTAGCATTTATAAAACACATTCATAACTACTTTTTGGGGGGAAACAGATATCTTGCTAAAAATTGATAAAGCCATCCATTTAATATATTTTGCTATGCATCAAAAATCTGTACAGCTTGAAAAAAAAACTGTTTAAATATATTTCCTGGAAAATTTGTAACACTGCTTCTTAATAAAGTTATTTAAGATGAATGTATTCGTTTCAATCTGTTGCGAGTTTATATCCTTCCCTGCAAAAACATTCAAATTAAAAAAAAACAATGAAATTTAATCAATGTTGATTTAGTCGATTTGTATTGCATTTTATTCAAGAATAAATTTCACCAAAAATGTAAATACTGTAAAAATTTGAGAATTTTATTTTAAATTAAAATTTAATCTGTAACTTAACGATGTTAAAAATGACTGAAGGTGGCTCATTTATATTTCACCAAATCCCTCTATTTTCCACGATATTGAAATGCATTAAAATTAAAGTAATACTTCACTACTTATCTTATTTAATAACTACGATGTCAGTACATGTTTTTTCAATTGATACAGTTTTCTAAAAAAAAAATTTAATTTATTTTCATATAGCAAGCATTTATACATTAAAATTTTAATTAAAAACATATTGCAAAGAATCTCTTTGAAGGAACCAATTACGGACAAATGCATAGAGTTTCTCTTTATCAAATGTTATTGTAATGTTCTCTCTCTCTCTCTTTTTTCTCTTTGGAATAATTTTATACGGAGCAGAATTGAATTAAAATCAGTAAGCCTACAATAGAGATACACATACTTACCAGAGAATTAGAAATATGCAATTATTTATATCAACATCCGTAAGAAATAAATTTGTATAAATTACTTTTTCCCCATTAAGCTAAAATACATTCTACATCAAGAAGTGTAAGAAGCGATCTCAGAATTTTGAGTCGTGATCAGATGACACTTCTCACTCTTAATTTTCAATTCCAAACTGTCAAACCAGTGGGGGTAAACCATCATATATCCTGTTGTCTTTTATCACCTAATTATCTTTCCTTTTGTTTCTTTTTAAAAAATTTCTTTTGCTGAAATATGTACAAAATACAATACTATCCATTGCTGCCCGTTTCAACTCATACGTCAATTTCACCGTTTTGTAAAGCAGCACAGTAAATAGTGGAGACTCGACAGGTAGGAGTAGCACGTACTGTGAGGAAGGGTTACCAAGATGGATGAATGTGTAAAGTTTACGCAGGCGAAAATAAGGACACTTAGTGTTGTTTTAAATACAGAAACTAAAGCTAAGTGACTCAAAGAAACTTCTTTTACACAGTATATCTTCCTTTCTATTATATAATTATTAATATTACTTTGAACACCCCAATGAAATGTTATTTAGCAAAAGCAATCTGTAAGCGTTATATTATTATTGTTTTTCGTTTCATATTTTGCAATTTAACTGGATATTAAACAAAACCTTGAGTAAACCCACTGGTTGGATTTTGGCAAATTATCATTTGTGTGTGTTTATTTTAAATAAGCCATTTTTTAAATGAAATTATCTCTGATCATTTTTGATTTCTCGATATTATAAATATTAAAACGAATTCACAGTAAAGTCGGCATAAACAGTAAACATTTACTTCTTTATCGAAATTTATTCAGGAACCATCGAACATTTATAATTTTGTCACTAAATTTTAAAATTGTGTGTTTACCCCCTCCCCCCGCATATACTCCTAACCCCCATTATTTTTTGAAAATCACCCCTTCACTTCTAATTCTTAATCACCACCACTGTTTTTAATTATCTAATCACAAATTTATCAATTAGGTCTGACAAAGCATTTATTTAAAATACAAGATTATAGTGTTGAGTCCTTTATTTTAAATAAAATGCTTTGAATGCTGAGATATATAAGAATGCTGTTAATAGATTTTACTATAACAATTGTGGAGTGTGAATAAAAAGTAGTCTACTCTTAAAAGAAACTTATTTAAAAAATTATCATTTACGTTGCCTAAAATGGTTTGTATGGAAGAACAATACATCTGTTGTACTACATCGGAAGGAAGATTTCAAGTATAGGTTCATTTCAAATTTTGCTTAATGTAAATAATGAATTGAGAATTTAAAAAAAATCATGTCAATCGAATTGCAGAAACTTCTCCTTTTCATGAAGAACAAGTGAGTTTTTTTGTAATGAAGCTGAAAAAGACATACTTAGGACATGGACATTCAAATTAAAAAATAAAAATGCCCTTAATAGAAAGGTCTCAAATAAAATACATTGTTTCACTGTTAACGGCATGTGTAAAAATGTCCCCATGAATCTTTTGAAGTCACGTACTTCATCTTCTTTTTAGCTGAAGTACGGAAATGAATTCCCCATGCCTTATTATTTCATTACAGCTTCTTAAAGCTGTTATGAAATAATAAGGCATTGGACATATCCTATTAGTTTGATACAAGTCTAGTGAATTTCTAAAAGGTTGTATGTCATCCGCCGCGAGTAAATGAATTTGTAGCACCTCTTTAACACTTTCTTCTGCCATTGTTAAGTTTATTTAAGGAATCTCAAAATGACATGATCAGATATGAAGAGAAAATCATTTACAGAACTTCTTTTATTCAGACGAATAATCAATATTTAATTTTAATCTACTTTATCTGTGATAATCAAACTCTATACACGTTTGATTTAACATTTAAATAAAATACAGTTCCCAATCGGGTTCAGTGCTTTAGAAGAATAAAAGATGAGGTTTCGAATCCTTAATCCTTTGGATAACATTTCTGGACTCACACCCAAAGTTGCTTACTCAACGAAGGTCAAATGCAGAAGTTTCACTTGATAACTTTAACTCAGTATCTGTATCACTCACAAGACTACCAACCTCAATATTAAATTATTTGCTATTTTTATATGCATTTCTTTAATTCTGTTTTTGATTGATTGATTGTGTGTTTGTGGTACAAGAATCAAATCTGGCTTCTCTACGCCAAACATTCGTTGAGATAAGGATACCAGTTATAATTTTTTTTCCAAAAACAAAACGATAAAATTTAGATAAAAAATCTATCGTTAACTATCAATAAAAATAATTAGTGATTTAAAATAGATTGGTATACATTAGTTCAATCACAGGTAAATATTAAGGGCTTTAATCTGTGATTTAGAATCCTAATTTTGTATAAAAAAAGCAAAAAATTGGGGTGGGGGTCCCACTAAGTCAGATAACTGTTGAACAGATAAATTAAAATAAATGCGACAATGATGATGAAATACGGGACATGTAATTAAAATGTGATGAACGGTGTAATATTTATGACACCTGTTGGCGAGGAAAAATTGTGGTAATCCTTGTCCTTCGGATAGGAGAAGGACTGCTGATGTATTGGGAAAGAGACGCAGCCTGTACTCCCGTGTGAAAGGTAATGGGTGAAAGGGGTCCCAGACGTGAATAAAATAGTGTTATTGTTAAAGACCTGGAGTTGTGTTTATGTCCATGAGAACATTTCAGTGATTTCTGTAGCTGTTAGGAAGGATGAAAGACAGTGAGATGAAAAAAGATAACTATTACACGCTTTCGGTCGCAAATTCTATTCATTTATAAATTACTCGGACCTTAATTTATTAATTTGGAAAAAGATAGAATTTGAAACAAAGAAGAAAAGTGAGGGAAAGAATTTTAACTTTAAAGGAAGATATAGAAAAAGAAAAAATGGGTACGTGTCCGGTGTGGAACGAAAGTACGGGAAATTGAGTTTACGCGGAACATATATTTAATCGTGAATAACTGTTTTAAGGAATTTAAAAAATGTCTTTTCTTTTGAGAGAATGGGAAGAAGATTTACATTATGTTACTATAGAGATGGGCATCAAGGACGTTTATGATATGACAATAATGAGCTAAGCGAAAGGTATAATTAGCTCGGAAGATTACGAGGAAGAGGATATTAGAGAACTACTCGCAGTCACTAAAGAAGGAAAAAAGAAGCAGAAGAGTAAAAGTTGAAAGAAAAGCTAGAATATCTCCATGTCTTTCAAAAAGAAGAGAAAATATGGAATTTCTATTACAAAAAACGCGTTAATTAATGGGATGAAGCCGATACGTAACTGCAATCAAATGCTGTACTGTTTCAAAAAGAAAAAGAAGGAAAGGAGAAATGCAAGGGAAAATACAAATACAAAAAGACGATTTTAGTTTTAGTTTTTATTAACGTCGCACTAGAAGCAACACGAGGGCTATTGGCAACGGACCTCGTAATTTTGAACCACGGTCAATTGACGAGGACGACACCTGAGCTGGCACCTCCCTATCCTAACATCCACACCACGCCAACGGTAGGACTTTGGGCCCCAAACAGATTTAACGTGCATCAGCCCCGACTACACGGCGGGTCTTTGGCGACCAAGGATCGAACCCGCGACTGAACGAAAACCGCCGGCCGATAGTCCACGACCTTGACCACTAGGCTACCGCGGTCCATACAGAAAGACGAAGCAAGGCTGTTGGAGATTCAACGAGAAGAAAATTTATATCAAATTGAATCGGAAAGAAAACAAATACTAAGAAAGAAAAGGAGGAAAATGAAATGATTTAAAGCAATTTGATGAATTTGAAAGGAAAAATGAAGAGACAGAAGAATTGCAGACCGAAATACAGTCAAGGCTGTTGGAGAGTTACCAAGAAGAAACTCTCCTTCAAGAAGAGTTTCGAAAGGAACTAATGCTGAGAAAAGAAATGGAAAAGAACAACAACAACGACGTCAAGAAGAATTGTTTAGAAGATCAAAAATCAACCGAATTTCATACGGCCAACGAGAATTTTTTAAATGATTTTGCAAAGAATCAGAATTAGAAGGGCAAATTAAATTAAGTGAAGACGATATTTCTAATTTAATAGGTCAACTAGACAAACTAGGAAATGAAACATGTATTTCAAATAAAAGAAAAGAAGAACTGCAGATATATAATAACGTTATAAAAAAGCAAAAGGGCTACTCTTCAAAATTAATACCATACCAATTCAAATACAATTGGAAAAAGGGAATGTTTTGCGACAAATAAGTAGATGAATGGATGGAATGAGAGAGTAAAAAGATTTCCCTTCCGAAAGTAAGAAAAGATAAATTTTATAGCTAAAGGAATTTTGTCAGCAAAAAAGACAATTACGGAAACCCCAGCCAGGAAAGAAAAACGATCCTAGAAGGAGGGGGGAATGGGTGAGAGGATTCTTTTTTTCTTTTGTTATTTAACCAGAGACTGATTAAAAAAAAAAGAACTATAAGACTTTAGATGTAGACACCCTGTTATAGACAATGTGAGGGAAGAGACATATATGACCCCAAGATTATCTCTTACTATGCCTTGTCATTCTACAAGCAAAATCTTTAACCCATTAAAACACTATGAGGTTCTCATTTGTGTGGTATCGTCGGAAAATACCCAAATCTCCTTTGTTCTTCATTCCTTATTCCACCATGGTTTACTCATCTTCTGCTGCGTATTGGAACTTTTTGGAATCCCCATATTGTCAACGCCCACAATCGAGTCAGTGACATTTCGGACAGTATCATCAGTAACCCTGTTCTGTACCAATATGCCTGTTATAGTTGCTAATCATGTGAAAGAATCCCAATTCTAAAGGTGGGAATTACTTTTAGAAGGGCGTAAACCCTCTCATCAGCATTAATCTGCGGGACAAGGAGAGGGAAATGATCACTGTTATGTAGATCACTATCAGCCTCTAGTTTCAACAACGGTAGCAGAGTCGACGAGCTGGCTAGATCGAGGAAATGAAGTGACCTAGAGGATGCATGGAATTAAGTCTTCTCGTTGGTATTAAACAAACAGAGACAGTGGTCATAGATCAGTTGTTCGATTTGCAAGAGTCTGCATCATCATGTCTCTACTATGTCCATTAAAATCATTTGGAAGAGGAATAAGAGCAGATAATTAATAGACTAAGTGATTCAAATCCATTTGTGACCCATTATGGGATGGAAGATAAATTAGAAGATTGTGACTAAAAAGTACATGCGACTGTACAGCCAGTCTAAAGTGAGTTGGTCAGAATAGAGACACTATTTGGGTAGAATAGGGAAGAGAGTAAGCATACACTTTCGGTTGAAGGTTCAGCAACACCACCATCCTTTCATATGTAATGATATAAACACACTCTAGTTGTCCTTACACTCTTCAAAAATGACTCATGAAGAGCATCGCATGCAGATGGTGCATGGATATAATAGATTTGAGACCCGCTAGTCGAGTTCGTTCACCATGACAATTCCAAGATACAAGGAAGCATTAAATATTCGCGCTAACTCGGCTTACAGAGCTAGTCGGTTGATCAGACCCCAAATTCAATACCATGTTATATTCATCTTCTGATGGAGGCAGGAATAACTTTGATTTACGATGACTTTTTAGAATCTGTTTTTTTTTTTTTTTTTTTTGGGGGGGGGGGGCTTCCACCCTTTGTTTTTAGCTTTAGCTTCCCTCGGGCGGGCGTATTTGATGTTGGTGTACTTGGTGGTTGTATTATTATTCCCCCGACTCTTCTTTAGGGATGACGAAAAATAATTATTAGAAGAGGTATTGTGTTTCGATTCTCTTAGTTTGTGAAAAGTTTGATTTTTTTTTTATCGCGGTTAATGCATAAAAAACTAATTTCTTACGCAA
>BMAW01004402.1:92079-133896 GCA_019974015.1 Nephila pilipes
TTTTTTTTTTTTTTTTTTTTGGGGGGGGGGGGCTTCCACCCTTTGTTTTTAGCTTTAGCTTCCCTCGGGCGGGCGTATTTGATGTTGGTGTACTTGGTGGTTGTATTATTATTCCCCCGACTCTTCTTTAGGGATGACGAAAAAGAATTATTAGAAGAGGTATTGTGTTTCGATTCTCTCTTAGTTTGTGAAGAGTTTGATTTTTTTTTATCGCGGTTAATGCATAAAAAACTAATTTCTTACGCAATACGTAACTAGAATACTGAAGATACTATATACCAAACCTCCAGATATGAAATTCTGATCTTTATTTTCCCTGTAATAATCTCCACGTTGGATAAGAACGGGAACATGAAGGATGGTCACCGTTACCGGTCGCTCCTTTGATTGATATTCCCTACTGTCATGGCCTATCTTGGCACAACGAGCGTAAGTATGTTTACCTCGCTAAACGGTTTTTTTTTATTGATGCATCTTTGGCACTGGAAACACCGCAGAGGATTTCGTATGTATGTATGAGCAGTGAAGGTAAGGGACCTTCTCAAACACTGTAAGATCAGACATCGGGATGAGATGCTTAATAAACAGAACCTTTCCATCTCGGCGAATCGTACTACGACGAACTTTGCCTTCCTTTTGGTCAAAAGTATTTCATTGACAGAATTTAGGGGTTTATGACGGGCGATGGCGATATCAAAGTGGGCCATACGCTGCAGATTTACAAAAGATGAAGTCTGTGTAACAGTAAATCTGTGATTTAGACGATAAAACAATGAAAAAAGATTGGTCGACAAGAAGGGTCAAGTAAGAAAGTAGTTTATTGGCGCAAGAGTCAGATATGGCTATGCTGCGCCAAACAAGATTTAACTGTGGTCAAGACATGAAGAAATTAAAGAAAAGACAAAAATTGGTTGACAAGGAGGGTCGAAATTAGAGAAGGATTGCTAGGGTAGTTTTCTGTCTGTCATTCCCAGTTGTTGAAGGAGAAATCGCAGTAGAGTCCATGTCGAACTTTGTTACAGATTAAATCAATTAAGTAATATAGTACTTTCACGTCTTCTGCGAAAAATTTTCTACATAATTTAATGCTAGTTAATTCATAATGAAATGACCAAAAACATTTCATTAAACTTGAATTTGACTTCTGTTATCAGTCTTGATATTACAATGTCCAGATCTATAAACATTAATAACCTTTTGATACTAGTTGAAAGGTACAAGCAGAAAATTCACAAGCCTCTATAGGTTTCATATTTTTAGATCTCCTTGCCTCAAATCCTGTATTCTTTTAATATTGCATGTATGTTACATTATCTTGGTCCAATACATTACCAAGATATAATAAAAATTATAAACCTTGTTATAAAGAACTGTCATTAGTATGTCGTCAATATTTTAATTTAATAACAATCAACATTTCAGTTATGTAGTTTGACAAAAATGCCTCTAAATTTAACTGTATTACATTATATAAAATCAATAAAATATTTGCTCAAATCATAAAAGTATTAGAATGAAAAGCAATTTGAGTAAATCTAAATTGAAAAACTTAATATTTTATGTTGTCACATGAATTCATTCCATTGAAAAGAAAACATACATCCACAAACAAAAGAATTAAGGCTTCAAAATTCGTAGTTTTTGTAAATGAGCACCCAATGATTGAAACCAAGATCATATTACATTGCGTTCCAACTCTTTCAAATAGAGCGAGTTCCGGACACCAATGTATAATATTTTTTTCAAGGCAATATTCATTAATAAAAAATTGAACTTTAGGAGTCAATAGAAATCCAAATTATAAATGGCACAAAGATTTCTGCTAGGTAATCATTTGGATATTTAATTCATACAATACAAATTAGATTAAAAACTATACCCACCACCGATTTATCAACAGTTGTCTCAATGGAAAGCTTTTGTCTGGAAGATATACAAGATATATCAGTAAAGCCAAGGCGACTGCCCATGGGTCGGTTATCAATTTTAAAAACCAAAATAATAAAAGCATTATGTTCCAATGAGAATTATGAAAATTACCAAAGGCATCCTCGTGTAACCAAGTCATATTGGGAAGGGGGGGTAGCCCAAGCACAAACCAAAGTTTCTTCCCATATTGAATGCTAACTAATGAAAAGGTATAAAGGATCAGGAATTTAAACTTCAAACAGATATAAAAACACCACAAATATGAGACTCACCAAGACATACCATCTAGAAAGATTCAAGATACATGCATAAAAACTAATGTTCATTTGAGAAAAGTAGAGGAGTCATACATGTACAGACAACCAGTCTTTTAATACCTCAACAAGTGCCCTTGTGTCTTGGCTTACATGTTATACAAATTGTGAAATGACCTAAATAGTCTTCACGTACATTTCTTGCACGCAGAAATTAAAAATATATATTAATTTTTCTGATTGTTAACAAAGGTTTTTTAACACTATATAGAACTGCACCTCTTAGAAAAAATCTTCTCTCCACCTACTTCTGCAATTCTCCCCTGACCAAGAATAAACCCTCACAGATATAAACAAAGATTAATACTCTTCATTGTTTTTATTTTGGTCCATAACCTCGAAATTAAATCTGAACTAAAGAGGAAAATTTTCATGGATAAAAAATGTTTTTCAGTCCTATAACGAATAAGCGGAAATACAGGTAATTTTACAACATTATTGAAGGGCAAATCAACCTAGATCTTAATTCAGGATGAAGACTTAATATAACTAAGCAAACACTTAAAATTTTTAACATATTAAAAAATAGATTACCATATTTATAAAATTTATTTTATGTAATTCCTATAAAAATTTATGAATAGAAAAACATCTTTAAAAAACTAAACAGTAGTAACATATTATATAGTAACAGAAATACTTCAATATTTTTTAATAAAGTCAAAGACGAAAGTACTATTAAAGTTTCACAGTAAGAAAAAAAAATTACGAAATATAACCAAAACTACCTTGCAGAAACTCAAAAATTACATTCAATTTTTAATCACTTTTCCAATGTCGTAAAAAATAAACTAATATAATTCTTTTTTCAGTTGCTTTGTTGAATTTTACATAGTTTTATATTGACTTTTAATTTATATATATATTCTCTTCTTTTTGAATGCTATAAAAGCATGTCTTTTTAAAAGAGTGAATAGTAATTGTGGGTAACTTATGCATGCAAATATGAACCTATTCATTTAAATCTGAAAATAAGTTTAAGGAATATACAGACAAGTTATTAATGAAATAAGACAAATACAGGTTGAGTAAAAAAGATTCAAATCTGCATTTAAATATATAAATTTCAAAGATTAAGCCTAGTATTTTTATCTCAACTCCACTTTCAAGCTCACATCCTCCCAACTCCTAAAAAATAAGTATATATATGTAAAATACAATTGCACACATTTCTCTTTAACTCACTTTTGTTTAATATTTTAAACACATTATTCGAGAAAAGTAAACAGTGATTGCAAGCTGACCAAGACTTCAAAATGAAGTTTGTATATGAATCCAAATTTTATTAGCAAATGATTATTAAGAATTTGTTCATGCAGGAACTAAACAATTGAACAATCCATTATAAAGGATCAATAACAATGACAGTCTTTTTTTCACCATGATAAAATATTTCAGAGTATGCAGGTTTACCAAAACATATTTTGGAATTAATTTCAAACTGAAGTGTTATGCGGCTTGGATTTAGAGATCCTTAAATTCCCCCATCAGAGTAAAAAATTAATGATCAGCTTTAAATGCTTTACAAACTATTACAATTTAAAATTCATTTAAATCTTGAATAAAATTTATCCATATAAACTTGATGTGGCAAGAGATACTTAGTTTAATATAAATTTGTTCCAATTTTGTAAAAATTCATTAAATTAAGACAAAGATATTTTCCAAATTTACAGCATCACATTAAAAAACATGTGTTTTAGATACTATGATAACAAGATCAGATTTCTAAATTCCGAGTAGATTAAAATTCTACACAGAATATATCTGTTATAATTATTACTTTTGATATTTCAAAGACAACTAACATAATTGAAAGTAAACACAGAAATTAAAACAAATGTAAATTGTTTGTGGATTGGTAAATTTTATTTCTCAACAAACTAACTTGACACATTTTATTCTTGAATGACAATACATGAAATGAAGACAAGTTTCTTAAACCTAAAATGAATCATGTTTAGTATCAAAAAATATTTTTATTTTTCTCCGCCAACTGTTTCATTAAAAACAAAAATACCCAATATAAGAGTATTAAAAAAATGCTACAAATGGAAATTCTTTTAGAAATATTCAGTTCTTTCACAATAAAAAATCATGAAAAACGGCACAAATCTTTGTTCAAACTGTTTTTGAACACAACACCAATATAAAAAAGGAATATTTGCAACTTAAAACATTTGTCAAGCAAGACTTTTTAACATCTTATTAGTACAATACATTTCACACAATTTTTTTTTATTATTATAGCCAATTTGTTCAGCATAAGCACAAAACTTAAAAGTCTTTGATTTTAATATTACAACCCCTGGATACCAGCCATTGGCTTGCATGAAGAAATGAGTTTACAACTGATTGCGCTTGACTTTGGTACACAATGTACGTGTGAATGAGAGGAATATGAAATGAATGACCGATTAAGTGGTGATGATACTTATAGCTCATCACGTTTGGCCTGTTCGTCATCCTTCTCCTCCTCTTCATCTTCCTCCTAAAAATAAAGAAACATTTCAGAATCTGTTCACAAAAAGATCAATAACTTCAATTTTAAAATATAAATACAGGACACAGTTAAAATAGATAAATGAAGTAGACAAACTGGCTTACATAAATTGTAAAATTTTTTTCAATTTAAAATATTTTTACGTGCAATCTTTATTGACTTTTAGATTTATCAAAGAAAATGACTATACTGCATCATTGTGTGATGCATATAAGATACAAATCTTAAATTTATACAATCTCATTCCAAACCAAAATATCATTTGCAGACCAATTTATCTACAAACATTTTAGGATAATAGGAAAATTATACATCTTGGTAAGGTAGAAGTGTATAACAAAGTTAAATAGATTAAAAATATATAACTAAATATCTTGAATATATACTACTAATACTTAAATAATTTAATCACTGAAATTCATTATGCAATTTTAAAACCTAAAAGAAACAAAAATGTGTGTTAAAGATTTGGGAGCATCATAATTTCATTTTCTTAGACAATATAAAATTCTAAAATCATATCTTAATTAAAAATATGTAATAAAGCAATTTTTCTTTTTTTCAAACTTCAACATGCATTTCTTTAAATGATAAATCTATGGAAGATTCGCATCAGTTAAAGAAAAGTAATACACATCAACATTTCAAATAATAAAAAAATATGAACTATTGTTTTACTTAAGAAACTATCAAATGTAAATATTGGCCAAAGTATGAAACCTACATTTCCCTTTATTTTAATTTCAACATTGATTAAGCTTAGGGTAACTAACTTATAAATACTGATTTTGTATATCCACAGGATAAATCCATTATCTACTACAAATCCTCACATATAATTTAAATTTACAAAGGAGTTTTATAATCGATTAAAAAACTATTTTGAAATTATTCCTATGCAGTCTTTAATTTTCTTAAACATTTTCAGGAGATAGTGAAAATAAAAAT
The DNA here is from genome assembly GCA_019974015.1 of Nephila pilipes. Taxonomy (NCBI): domain Eukaryota; kingdom Metazoa; phylum Arthropoda; class Arachnida; order Araneae; family Nephilidae; genus Nephila; species Nephila pilipes. Next base: position 97,774 of record BMAW01004402.1, read on the forward strand.
GGCACAAGAGTCAAATAGCCATGCTGTGCCAAACCTTATGCAACCGACTTAGATGCAGAAAAGATTGAGAATTGGTGCTTGATGGTGGAATTTAACAGTGCAAGAGCCAGATATGGCTCAACTAAGCTAAAAAGGTACAATTTTAATAACATATTTGAAAAAATAGAAAAATTAGTTGATAAAAAAGAAGGATCACTGGTGTAACCAGATTGAGCAATAGCTGTGTTTATCAAAGACAGTAAACCCCCACAGGAAAGAAAAGATCAATAAGAGTTACAATTCCCCCACACCCATTTAAAGATAAGTTCATGAGTGGGTTTTCAGGAGCAAAGTCTGAATTTAATTAAATTCAAAGCATATCAAGTTTTTCTTTGAAATGTTTTATTAACATTGCACTAGAAGCAAATACGAGGGCTATTGATGATAACCTTGCAATTTTGAACTTCTGTCAATTGGCGAAGACAACATGAGAACTCTAGTACACCCCTCCCATAACTTCCACACCAATTCCAGTAACATAAGTAATATTCAAATTTAAAAATAAAATTATTTATATACAAACTAAGTTCTTTTAAAATCCATTGATATTTAATTTTTGAATTAAATTTCTGAAAGAGCAGTAAATTTTGTTTTTAAAATGCAAGACAAATTTTAAATGGCGTTAAATGACGAAAACAAAAAGATTTTCATTGAATAAATATAGTTTTGTAAAAAAAAATACCAATAGATGATCAATTTAATAATTTCCAATATATTCTGAAAATCTTTGAATTAAATATTATAGGCTTATTATAAATATAACAACTTTATAAACAAAATTTTATGGAGAAACGTTATCTATATTTGATGTTTTTGTTAAAGTAGCAAGTGTTACAGACTTTCATAACTAAGTATGCATAATTCAAATTCAGTTTTCCAACTACTAAAAATGATAAAAACTTTTAGTATAGTGAGAATTTCCTATATATTCTACTTAAGAAATAAATTCTTTAAGTACTTCATAAAGTCAAGAATCAAAGATTTTAATTAAAATACAATCATTATGCATCTTGGTTGCAATTTTACATTGTACAGCAGGGAAATTCAGGAGTATAGGGGGAAAAAAAGACTTCCAGATTTGAGAAGTAATTATGTCTACAAGTACAATACGGCTGCTAGAATATTTATACTTAATATTGCACGATTTAATATAAAAGAGAAAGGACAAAAAGACAAACTGCTTTCTTTAAGCATTTTTAGAATATTAAAGACCATAAACCAAATCCATGAGAAATGCATGCAACAGTTAGAAGTTTAAAATAAGAAAACTATATTAAGCACCAAAAACCAAGAACTTTACAACAGTGGCCACATGCAACAGATATGCTTTTTATAAAGAATTAATAAAAATCTAAAAGCAGCCCAAAACCCATTAGTATTAAAGCAATTTGGCCACCAGTTGTAACAGTCCAGAATTACAGAAATAAAGTTGTTAGTATAGCTGACCTCTTCTTTAACAGCTGCCCCATCTACACCATCAGTATCAATAAACCTGCGAATGCCTTCTAGTGTGCGCTCTCCATTGAAATCTATAACCTAAATAGAAGTAAAAATACAGGTTAGAAAAGCTATGCAGTACAAAATTACCTCATCAGGAGCAGCTTTCCCATATTCTCCATCAGTCTCAATGAATTTATTAATGCCTTCTAAAGTACGTTCACCATTGTACTCAACAACCTATGAAATAAATAATGCTTAAAATAACTTCAAATTTGATACTATACCAAAGTTTCTCAGAAAATTTAATGCAAAGATTTAAAGTAATACACAAACGTTTCAATAAGTTGGATTTCACTTCAATGAAAAGCATTCTTTTTAAACCCAACACTATCTGGTTTACACTTCTCTTAGCTGGGAAGGGAGATTTGCATCTTAAGTACAACATCAATATGTATTGCACTTTTAACATTATGAGTGAGTGAGTGAGTGAATGTAAAGTTTATTGGCGCAAGAGCCAGATATGGCTATGCTGCGCCAAACAAGATTAAACTGTGGTCTAGACGTGAAGTTGAAAAAAAGGTAAAAATGATTGACAAGAAAGAGGGTCGAAAATAGAGAAGGATCGCTAGGGTATCCCGGGAGTGCGTCACCCGTGTTTACCAAAGACAGTAAACCCCATGGGAAAGAAAAAGATCACTAGGGTACCTCGGCGTCATGATGCCCGTACTTACCTGAAGAAGGCAAGTCCCTGAGGTCCCCTGATATAATCCCCCAGGGGCAGGGTGCCTGGCTATACCCCCAGACGCTGGGTACCCATTTTAGTCGCCTCTTACGACATGCATGAGCTACAGTGAGACTATTCTGTCATCCCCGGTCACCACACGGGTTCTTTTAACATTATGAGCAAAAGAATAAACAAAGCATAAGCACTCTTGAATGAAAAAACACCATAATTTACTTCAAACTACCAAATTCAAGCTTTCTTCAAAGCATCTAAATACTTAATTAGAAAGGTTGATTCAATTAAAGATTTTATAAAATATAAAAACTTAAAAGTTTTTATTTACTTTCAAAAGAAAAACTTGAACTTTTACAAGACACAAGAAAATTAAGTTATCAGATCATTTCAAATATTGGAACCAAACAATTTTTTTTTTTTTATTGGTAAACAGACAATATCTTGCATTTAACACTTCTGTGTATATTTAAAAAGTTATTGAAAATTTCCTATTAAATAAATATAGAAGTTATTCAAATAATAAAAAAGAAGTGATTATACATATAATCAAAGTTAATATATAGTTAAAGTAAACTAGCAATTAAGCTTTTTAAAATTTTGTGTATGTCGAATTCACAAGATGAAGAACAATAATTACACGAAATACTTTGACTTCAAAAGTCGATTGCTCCTTAATAATGAATAATTTCAAAAGAAACTTCAAATATGTTTCAGATGAAGCTAGAGAACTTGAACCGTGTAATTTTCATCAAATGACAAAATTAATGTACACCATTAAATTATTCTGGATAATTTTAAGAAACTTTATCAATTCTGAAATGCCTTAATATAAAATTTCAACTTAAAACCATAATTCTTTAATGAATTAATAGATTTTGAAATACTTTGAAGATTATAAAACCTTTTAAAAACTAAAAAAAATTGAACTTACTTCATTTGTGCCCTTCTTGTACAATTTGATTGTAGGAAAACTATTAATTTTGGTATGTTCCAATTCATTAGCAGTTGCATCCATCTTGGCAATAACAACATCTGAGCTATCTTTGTATTTCTCAGCCAGCTCATCGTAGATGGGAGCAAGTTGTTTACAATGGCCGCACCATGGAGCATCTATTATAAAACACTAGGCATTCAGTAAAAAAAGTTTTTAATTGCTCATAACAGACAATAAACTCCCTCAAAATTACAGTATTTTTAAAACAAATAAAGTATCAATTATTCAGGTAAAATCTTTAATTGGTAAATCAAATTATAAAAATATAAATATCAATCATAAACATTCAATTCATAAATGAATGAGTGAAGTTTGAGCTTTATGACACAATAGCCATATCTGGCTATGCTGCATCAAACAATGTGCACCAGGTTTAATGTTTGAAAAAAAATAAGACAAACATTGATAAGAAGGGTCAAATTACAAGGGGATCAATAGAGTATCACAGGGGTACATCATCGTGTTTACCAAAGGCAGAAAAGCCAATGGAAAAGAAAGATCTAGGGCTCCCTGGAGTCTTGATGTCAAAAATGGTAAATCTCTGAGGAGAGGTTCAGTTTATTAAAGCCTACTTTGTTTTTATTGAATTTTTGAGGAAAAATGTAATCTTATTCAATGACTGCTTAAATAAGATTAATTTAAATTATATACTTTAAAAATAACTTTATTCTTAAAAAAACCATTGTAAAAGTAACTTTTAAAAATGACTAGAGACAAACAAACTAAAAAAAATTGATAACAATATTTGAAAATACTCACAAAATTCAACAAGAACATTTTTGGATTTATCAAAAGCCACTTCATCAAAGTTCTTGCCAACCAGAACTTTTACTGGTTCTTTATCCCATCCTTCAGGAACATCTTCAGACAGTAAATGTTGCTGTTAAGAAAAGGAAAAAATTAGGCAACAAATATTACTGCATTAGCACACCCAAGGTATGTAAAATTATACATTATGCTTACCTTAACTTTTCCTTCAAGAACCCCAGTAACAAAATCCCTAATATCACTTTCACCAATATCTGATGTTTGAGGCTTGAATTTGGTCATTTCTTCTTCCAATTTAATCAATCTCATTGTGGGAGTATCTTCCTTCTTCAAACCAAAGAATTCCATTATTCTTTCATGATCCTCATCATCAGTGTTAATAGTGACAAACAGAACTTTGCCTTTGAATTCTTTGGCTACCTTACGGAAAACTTCCACTTTGCTCTCATAATCTGAAGCTTCCTTACTGATAAATAATAGATTGTGGGCCTTGATATCTCCTCCAAAAATCTTTTGTGCTGTCTGTAAAAAATAAAGTTCTATATAAACCCTAAAATAAAAATTCATATCAAAATAAATGAACCAATAGTAAATATTACATCCAAGAATTTTCCAGAACTAAATCAGTTTTAGAAAAAATGCATAACTTGGTACAAGAAATTTAACAATTACATTTAAAGGCATTTTTTCCCGTATTGTACATAAATGTAGATTTTTTTTTTAAAGATAATTTCATCATCTACATTTTATAAAATTCAAATTGATACAAACATAAATGATTGTATTTAATATTGAAGTGAATTGAGAGAAGGTGATATGTAAATCAAATATAGTTGAAAAGGCGAGATCAGGGATAACAGCAGGCTATTAAATATTTGTAAATTGGATTGAAGAATCACAATTTTTTGGACAGAAAAAAATGACCCAGCCCAAGTACCAAGATATAAATCTGCTCTTAACCTAGAAGTGTTTAAATAAGAACAAGTGATTTGGTATAAGCTAAGACTTTATTATTATAATATAAACCAAGATTGACTGAGTTGCGAGGAATTAGAGAAAAAAGCTACCTTACATATTCTGTGATAGTTTAAGTGTTTTGTCCTGCTCTTTCATATCTCCAATTTGAGTTTTATACTTAGACTATTTAATTCAACTTAAAGATGGCTATTGAATTAAATAAGTAAACACATCACAATTTAAGTGAATAATTTGATAAAATTTAATACTTCCAAAAATTAAGATATACTTACTTCATGGCTGAACTCTACAACTAATGGTAAGCTGTTTGATTTCAAAAATTTCTTAAGACTTTCCTCATTTAATTCACCATCAAATTCATTTCGACCTTCATCAAACTAGATAAAAAAAGAAAATTCAGATTATCTACAGTTAAATTATGATTATGATACATCAAAATACATTTTAAATGCTTCTTACTTTCTTGAAAAGAATAACACCATCCTTGGAAGCTTTAAGTTCACTGTGTACTCCACTATCAGAAGTAATACCAAATGAAAAGTCATCCATTTCAGCAGCAACATTTTTATATATTTTTGCCTCAGGTCCTTCTTGATCTTTAAAGAATCCCACAACAACAACTTCATTGTTATCAACAAATTGTTTGGCAGCATCAACAGAAGTCAAATCAGTAGCAGGAGGACCAGTCTTCTTTTTAAGCCACCTGATAATGTCATCAGCAGTTCGGCCACCTTTAAATATTTTAAAATGGAATCAAGAAAAACATTTAGCTTTTCTTCAAATATAGCTCCATAACCATAAAGAAATTATTCGACCATAAATTTAGCAGGTGTTTTTTTTTTTTTAAAATAAACACAGGAGTTAGTAATCACATCTCATTTTAATTATAAGGAATGAAATAGATAATTTTTCTATTCTCAACTCCGATAGTACAAAAGTAATATTTTAAGTTACACTAACAAGTTGATATTTTCAAAATAGCTATTCTAATAAAAACCTTTTATAGTGCAAAATACCTATAATGGATTGTTTCCTATCTTACATAAGAAATGAACTCTACACAAGATATTAGATCCAAAATTTATTAAAAACTTGTAATGTGTAGAAATTTAATAGCTATCAAAAATTGACAGTTTGGTAAAAATTTAATGTTTTAAAATATGTAGAATATCAAAACAATCCTTGTTTTCATTTTATGCACGTTAATTTAAGCCAAAATTTATGATGTACAAAAGCATTATTGTCAAATTAAAAACAAAGTTTGTGCAAGTAAATGGCATGTAGGATTTATGATGAAAGGACCAAATATTGGTATAAGCTGCACCAAACATGGCTGAAGAAATATAGCTCCTGAAGGATATAAAAATACAAAAGCAAACACAGAAATTTGATACAGCTCCCAACATACAAGTGTAACTAACAACAATCAAGCTAAAATATTAAAAGTTCTTCATAATTTCATTCAGGAAGGTTTGAAATTAGTAAATTTTATATACAATTAAATTATAATTTTAAATTTCAAAGGTTAGGGAATACAGTAGCGAAATTTACATCTTCAAAATATTCAGATATTAAATTTCTAGTATAAAAAAATTTTTCAAACTAAAAATATTAAGTCATTTAAATGAATAAAAATTTTTTACTCTAAATCAGAGATGATTACTTTAGAGGAAGTTTAGTTTAGTTTTTATTAACGTCGCACTAGAAGCAACACGAGGGCTATTGGCGACGGACCTCGTAATTTTGAACCACGGTCGAGTGACGAGGACGACACCTGAGCTGGCACCCCCCTCTACTAACATCCCCACCACGCCAACGGGAGGACTTTGGGCCCCAAACAGATTTAACGTGCATCAGCCCCGGCTACACGGCGGATCTTTGGTGGCCAAGGATCGAACCCGCGACTGAACGAAAACTGCGAGCCGCTAATCCACGACCTTGACCCCTAGGCTACCGCGGCCCTTACTTTAGAGGAAAGGAGAGGGTCAATTTGTGGAAGCAGAGGCTAGCAGTGAGCAGTATCTTTTAAAACAATTACATTTATTAGTTAACTTAATGTTTGAGAAAAGGTACAAATTGTACCATAAAAATCAACAAATAAAAATTAAATAAAACAGTAGTTTTTCAATTTTTTTTTTTAAACTAATTTCATGTAATCAACAGCTGCAAGCCAATATAATCAGTTTAATAAAACAAATGTGCCCTAACATGCTTTCTACATTTTTTTTATAAATTGGAAACTAGATTGCTCGTTGAGATTCTCGTCATAGCCTGCAAATTAATGTCTGTCAAAGAACAGCTGTATTTACTTTTTTTAATCTCCAAGCAAGAAAAATTTTACTCATAAATACATGTAGACCCAAACACAGAGAACATTTCCCTAGCTAATTTCTTTATACATGGCATTTTTTCAGCAAATAAATATTTGTAAAAGTCTACTAATGTCACAGTATTAAACATTTCTTTCACATTATGATCTAACTATGTATCAATAAGTTCAAACGGTACTTGTCTATTAAAGTGGTGCCCGCCAAATTACGATTTTGGAAAATCGCCAAGCAGTAAGATTTATTGCCATGTTTGGTTGTAAACTCCTAAGGTTGCAGTCCTAAAGAAACAGCACTTTATCATTTTAGTAAAATAACGCTTGCCTGTTAATGTTACCGATTTCTTATTTTTTTTTAAATACCTATTTTGTTGCCTTTGAAAATGTCATTAATAATTTTCAATTTACGAAACAGCGAAATGGATGGTTTTACACATTTCACGCTGAACCATCAATACAATTTTGTAGATCCATCAACAGTTCACACGGTAAATGTTAAAAGAATGTGGTGTTCCACAAAGTGGCGTAACAAGAAACAGCATGGCACAGCTCGGCATCATCTAGAATCGTATCTTGCAGAATTTATGTGAAGGAAATATGTAGCAAAAAAAAAAAAAAAATGCTATCTATAAAATAATGAATGCAATTTTGGAAATATGGCCTTTTATGTTAATTGATGTCCTAAAAGTTATGTAAATATCAATATTAAACGTCTAAATTTTTTATAGAACTTAATGGGATGAGATTTATCTCTAAACATATAAAAGATTAAATAAAAATGTTATTTAAAAAAGTTTTACATTATTTATTGGTGTGTTATTTGTTTTCCTACATTTCCATTTCACGCTCCACTTGGCGCTTTTAACTAGCTTGGCGACATTGGCGTATTCTTAATTTGGCGGGTGCCGCTTTAATAGACCGTTTAAATACCGTTCAAACTGATGATTCTCTGATACTATATCAATATTAACAACAATAAGATAAGAGTAAATTGAATTTAGGTTTAATTTTCACAAAAATCTTTAACCTCATCCTCCAAACTCTATAGAAGATCATAATCTTACTAGAAATATTTTCAAGCACTTTGTTCCATAATAAAGGAAAATGATGCAAATGAGCTTTTCCAACTCGCCTTACAAATACTTAAATTTACTTTGAATGATTTTACTCGCAGGAAGGAAATCTTGCTTGAAGGCCGATTTTTCCTAACTGTTTTGGTACCCTTCTCTTACTCTTAGTGAGCTGCTACATGTGGTACAGCCCACAAACAGTTATTTGCCTACCCCTGTTCTAAATCAAAATCCTTATACTAATAGTTTTTCTTTATTTCACTGTAAATATATGATTTCATCTAACAATAAATTTCCTTATCAATATCATAAACAAAATATTTTAAATGTTAAATTTCTTTTAAAAGTACACTAAGAAGTCTTATCACATTGAGTTCAAGTGAAGAAAAAATTCTTTAACGCCTTTAAAAAAAAGAAAATTTATTTACACTAATTTACAACATTGATTAATTCAGTTGTGTATTGAAAGGTAACATTTCATTTTCAGCAACAAAAAAAAAATTCAAATTCTATATAAATTATACATGAGTGAGTGAGTGATTGTAAAGTTTATTGGTGCAAGAGCCAGATATGGCCATGCTGCGCCAAACAAGATTAAACTGTGGTCTAGACGTGAAGTTGAAAAAAAAGGTAAAAATGGTTGACAAGAAGGAGGGTCGAAAATAGAGAAGGATCGCTAGGGTATCCCGGGAGTGCGTCACCCGTGTTTACCAAAGACAGTAAACCCCATGGGAAAGAAAAAGATCACTAAGGTGCCTCGGGGTCATGATGCCCGTACTTACCTGAAGAAGGCAAGTCCCTGAGGTCCCCTGATATAATCCCCAGGGGCAGGGTGCCTGGCTATACCCCCAGACGCTGGGTACCCATTTTAGTCGCCTTTTACGACATGCATGAGCTACAGTGAGACTATTCTGTCATCCCCGGTCACCACACGGGTCTATAAATTATACATATATAACATCTGCATTACTTTCGAAACATTTTACCTATATTTAAAAATTTCACAGCTCTTAAATTAAACATTAGTATAATCTTAAATACAATATACAAATTTTATATATAATACCCATTTCATATAAAAAAAAAAGTTTAAATGATAACAGCATTCCAACCTTATGGGTCCAAAATAAATGAGGATGATAGTTTCGTAAATCTAACACCATCAGCGATATTTTCATGCAAATTGCTACATGGACTTTAAAACAGAATTAATCATATATATTAATAATTTTAAAAGAGAAAAACTGAAATAACTATTCTTATGAATATACATAAGCATTGATTAAGAATCCAATTTAAAACATTCACCTTCCTCCAACTTTGAAAATTGTTACATCAGAAATAAAAAACTAGCTCAATACTACAATTTAAAAAATTAAAACTAAATAATGTTAGTGTGTTAATTCTTCAAATTGAAGAGTAAATTAAAATAAAGATTACACAATTTGAAATCATTAGTTTCATTCAATAACTAATGATTTATTTAACTCTCTCCCCCATACAAAATGTACATGTATGTGGTTAAGTAGTATTAAGACTTACAAAACAATTCAGTACTTTCAAAACTGAATATTTTAATGAAAAATATCAAGAAAAATCATGAAAATCAAAATATTTAGAAAAAAAAAAGTCAAAACCTTCAGGAGAAGAAAAAATTAAGGAAAAATTTTAAGCTTTTAAAGGAACTTTTAATAAGTTCTTTCAAATAAAACGAACAATCTTTCATGACAAAGATGCTTAAAAATATATTTATTAACTCATTCTAAACATACATAAATTTTCTTAATATTGTTAACATTTTAAATTCCAAATTGAAATCAGAAGACTAAGAAATAATGTTTTTTCATGAGACAGATTTGATTATACAGTACTATACGAAATATCTTATCTAGAGTTAGTTAAAAAAAAAATACTTCTATTGATTAACCAAGAAAAAAGTGGGAAATAATGAAGATGTCTAGAATAAACCTAGACACATCTATTTTTGCCAAATTTAATAAATTCCTTTGGAGAGTACAAAGATCACTTGGGTACTTCTGAAGATATCCTTCTCCCAAAAGATAAGTAAAAAATATTCTAACTTTGCAGCTTTTATGCAATAAAAATCTACTTACAATATATGTAAAGCTAACAACCATTTCCTTTAACATTAAAAATTTATAATTTATTACAATTTAGTTATTAAAAGATATGAAATATTGTATCCCAGACACAAAAATCTGATCTTACCAGTGTACTCCATGACTTTTCCTTCACGGAAAAATTTAATAGTTGGGTATCCACGAACTCCATGTTGCTCTGCAAGTTCAGTTTCTGATGTTGCATCAACTTTAGCTAATAGCAAATCTGATTTTTCTGCTTCAAGAGTCTCTGCGGCTTTGGCATATTCGGGTTCAAGAGCTTTGCAGTGACCACACCACGGTGCATCTAGATAAGATAAAATTAAAATGTAACCAATAAATATATATAAAATCAGAAGTATCAAAACTTAGATATAAAAATAATTCCATATAACAGCCAATTCTTTAAATTATCAACATAAATGTAAATTCTTCCATATTTATTATACATCCTTTTTTTTTTTTTTTTTTGAGTTTCTTGATATTGCTGATGAAAATCATCGTTTGAAACATAAAAACAGAGTTGAACTGAAGGACGTTAAAAACTAATTTACAAAAAAAATTTCTTCCCAAAACATTCATACTTGTAAAAAAAAATTAATTTCATAAATATCAATAGTTTAAAATAAATTATAATCGATAGCTATTTAAAAAAAAAAAAATCTTTAAAAATATGGCCGTACAAGGAAGAATATTTAAATAACCGGCATAACTCAGTATATTTATCCTTTAACATCATGTGATGAAAATAGATAACGCAAGTATTCTAAAGAAATCTCAATTATTAATTCGCTTTAAAATCCAGTTTTACGACATTGCTATACTAAAATTTCGATCCTTAAAGATATTTTTGGAGTTATAGGATTAGTTAACAATAACAGTTTCTTATCAACAGAAAATTTAACATAAACAATCAAGAAATTCAAAAATCTTAATAGAATAAACGGATCATTCCTGAAAACTAGATTCACAAAAGAAAGAAACATTTAAACATCCGGAATAGAAGGATTTAAAAGAAATCATCAAAGCGTACTTACAGAACTCCACAAGAACATTTTTATTTTTGACTGCATCTTCAAAATTGTCCTTCGTCAAAACTAAAACATGGTTTTCTCTTTTAATTTCATCTGCTATACCGCATGCTACACATAACGCTGCTATTAACAATTTAATAGTATACATTTGGCAATTTAAGTTCAAAGCCGGCAAGACGCAAATATTACACTTGACACTGAAAACACCAACGCCGCAAGAGAAAGGAAAAGTCAAACGTGGCAAAGCATCAGCAACAGTGTAGGCTCAAGCGTTTATACGATACGTAACATTCGTGTGTACAGATGATTGGTTGAGAATGTATAATCATTTGTGATGGAAGAAAACGATCGAAGGTCCTTTACAAAGAATGGATAAGATTTTGTATCGGTTGAAAGATAATAAATATATTGTAGAAAACAGGAAATGCTTATGTTAACCATAATTTGAAATGAACGGAATTATAATAATTGTGCTTTTTCGTTATAGGACATTATAACTTAACAGAAAATTTTATCTTATTTTAGGTATAGAGAAATTACTTTTCTCAAAAAAGCATCTTGATCTTTTCTGCTTTTCAATCGACTAATTTTTCATTGAAAGATTTTATATTTAATCACTTTTTCAGAATTCAATATAATATAGTGAAAAAGGAATAATAAAATTTTTTCGATAAGGAATAATATCTTAAAATTTACCCTAAATGGGAATATTTCTATAAAACGGATAAAATTAACATGATTTTCATTCATTATTAAAACTTAATTTCAAGAACTCATTTCTTCCTGACGTCATATTCAGACTGGTGTATCAGAACCAATCACGAGATTGTTCAATTACAAAAAAAAAATTCGTCTCATTTCATCCTAGTAAGGCAACAACCTTTAAAAAACATTTGGAGAAATAAGTGATTAATAAACAAACGTTTTGAGTATTTTTACTGATTACGAAATATTTTGAATTTATAAAACTTAGAGAATACTTTTTCAGGGATAATAATCTGTGTCGCTCTCAAACATCCTCAATCAGTCAATCAATTCACAGCGACACGGTACTACAGCTACTTTTTTTTTTTTTTTTTTTGAAATAGACAGGGATGTTTCAAGAATATCTTAAGATCTTATTCATGTGTCAATTCTCAATTGGCGATGTGAAAACAAGATTTTTCACAACCACGCTAGGTGTAAAGAAAGAACTTTCAAACTTAACAATTAAAATGCATTCTATTTTCTTTTAATCTATTCATGCCTTTAATTATTTATCATAGATTTTTCTTTACTTAATTTGTATTTCTGAAAATTTTTATGATTTATATATATTATCGGGGGGGGGGGGTTTTTTTTTAATTTTTAACTAAAAATTATTTTGGGCCCTTTTAAAATAAATTTTTTTTTTCATCTAGTTCTCTGATTCTTAAATTCAAGCGTAACCTCCGATTTTTCAGTGATTGTCCTTTGCAGTTGTTACTTTGATGATACTTTAAGAATATAATAATAATAAATTACACTTTAAATTAGAATTTACAGTATCGATACCTGTATTGATAATTAAGCATCTTGCTTATAATATTTACTTCATTCGATAAATAATACTAATGATCAAACTTAATAAAAATTCCCATCTGACTTTTCCACCTTGTTTTTGGGGTAGTTTTGGAGTGAAATGTTTAATATGTGTGCTCTTTTAATTTCCCCCACTGAGTCACAGAATTTTAAAAAAGGTTTCATGTGCCTTACAAATTCCCCCAAAATGAATTTTCTAGAGAAGATGTTTTTGAAATGTTTGCAAGAAATAAATTCAAATTATCAATTTCGCGGGAAATTCTTTCGCAAGATAAGTACTTGCTCTATAATCGTACTCTTGTCATCGACAGTTTCTTAAATATTATGCCTCATTTTTTTATATGGTTCCAATTTTGGCAAATCATCATTTTTCTGTGATCAAAATAAATTGTATTTATAGCCTTTTCAAGTGGAGTTATACAGCGATGGGTCCAGGATCAGATCTGAGACTGGATAGGCAATATGCATCATCATCGAGAAGGAAGCTTGTTTAAAATTTTCAATTTCAAATTATAGCATTATAATCCTGTCTTCCAGATGGAAGTATCGGCTATCCATTTCTCGGTTTTATGGGCATAAATTAATTCACAATTACACTGACAGCTTATTTTCCTTCGAATTACTATCACGTGCATCTAATGAATCTGTGTTTATTTGAATATGATTTTAAAAAAAAAAATCTCTTACCCACCCATATAAATTTATTCAATAATCTTTAGGGTGAAGGCCTATAATAATAATCTAGAGAATGAAATTGACAGTTACCATTTTAATATTATTTCAATTAAAGTTTTTCTTATATAGGTCTATTTGAGTATAATTCTTAGTGTTTCTTAGCTTTTATTTAATTATTTACTTAATCCTTTTCAGTTGAAATTGGATTCCCTTGTTTCCTCTGGTCTCCCTGTCCCAGATATGGCTATAATTACATTGGGAATGATTCGTTGCATTCTGATTGTATATAATACAATCAATGACACATACAATAATAATGAATACATACAACTGATTGTATATATAATTTATATTTTTCTTTCCTTGTATATATATTTTATGTATATGTATAATATATGTTGTATATATACATGAGTATTTTTATGTATATGTTTTGTATATATATATTCGAGTTTGCATATGTATGTACATATGCTCCCCCCCCCTTTTAATTCAATTAAATATTTTGGAATTTTCGCATTTGTTTCTTTAATAGGTTTAATGTTGGGAATTATCTTTAATATCAGCCAAGTTACTGTTTTCTTTTACTAACTCTAGTCCACTATAGAATATTTATCTTATACCCACCTGTAATTTTAATTCCATCGTTCTTTTTCTATTTTATTTATAGCTCCTGATCTTAAGTTATCGTATGAGTCTAATAAGCATTCTTATCCTTTTGCCCAGTAGAATTTCTTGCGATTAATGTTATTTCTTTTTGTATAAAGTTTGTTAAAATATTGGTAAGCTACTTGTGTTCTCTTATGTTACTTGTTCTATCCTGTAATTGTGATTATATGTAACTACCTTTTCGTAAATTTCCCGGTTTATAAAGTGCTGATTGGAGATGGGGTGGTTGCCTCCCCGAAAGACTAGCTTTTGTAGCACCAAGCCATTGTTGATGAGTTCAGTTCTCTTACATAAGTAAGGGGAAAAAAAAACTTTATTTTTGTCGAATCTCTTATTGTTTCACAATAAATAAATCATTCTTGTACCCTTTCAGAATCATCTAAATTGATATATCTTAAGAAATATAGTTCTTGATAACTTACATCTGGAGTGAGATCTATAAAACTGTGAAATATTTAGCTTTCTTTTCTAAAAAGACAGAATTAGAGATTACACATATATTTATTTCTAACCTTTATAGATATAGCAGAAATCTGTTCTACGAGATAAATATTACTGCGATGCTAATTCTACACATTGATCCGAATGTTGTTTCATAATTGGGTCAAATCTTGCAAGCAAAACAGCGATGCTGTAGAAATTATTATTATACTCTTTATATTAAGCATCGCTACTTCCCCGGAATGCGAAATTAGGATTTGATAAATACATAAATTGCAACCACTATTCGTTCGAAAACCTATTTGAAACGCTGAATCTCTTGTTTAATTATTTTTCATGTTTTTTGTCATTAAAGTTTTCCCAGTTTCGAATACTCTTCAAGTTGTAACATTTAGTAAATAGCTGATAAATGAAAATCTGATCTTTCATTATTTTGCAACTGCAGACACAAATGTACCTATTCGTCAAGTCCTGTTGTAAAGAATAAAAAATAAATGGTATCTGACGAGAATGACTTATACATTAAAGAAAAGTAAGCATCTTCGTTCCTGATTTTCCGTAACTGCTAATTTTTTTAAAAAACAATATTCAGAAAATCGTAGATTTTACTTGTGGCGCGCCATTTTGTATAATAGACATTTTTTAATTTATCACTCATAATTTCAGGTCAAGAACCAGGGTCATTTTTTACTTCCTCACTTTGTTGATGCGCTTGAAGTTATGATGCGCTTTGTTGATGCGCTTGAAGTTATGAGTTACTTGGGATAATTTATTTTGTTCTTTGTTCTACGTCAACAAAAAATCTTCCATCTTTACATTTTCCTCAGCTTCATGATTATCTCGTTCCTCAGTTTTCTTATCATCGCTTTCTTCTTCATTAACACAAGAGATGGCTTTATGATTACCAGAATCATTTTCTAACGTGTCACACGGAATAATTTCCTTTTAACAAGTTTCATCATCCAGTAACTGTTACACGTTTCTTCAGTTTGTTGCACATTTTCGGTTCCTTAAAAAATTTCGAGGTGAATTCCTGCTTATTCACAACTTCTTTTCCCTTTCATTTTTTTTTTTTAATTGATCAGAAAGGCCACACATTTACTTTCTTCCTGAATCTTGATATCTACTAGTCATATTTGTAAAATTGTCTAAAAATAATATTTAAAATACATAAAAACACTTATAATAGCGTAATAATGCATAACTAAATAAAATATAAAATATAGGTTCCTTTGAATTTCTTTTTCATTCAAGAGTTCAATCTCGTCGATCATTCTTGCCAAGCCAAAAAAATGTCTCCAAACGATGATTGGATTGGAAATGACTGGCTTAAGTTTATCTAGTGTTGCACTAGCTTTCATGGTCGATGGGATTTTACACAAATACTCTTACTTATGATTAGTATAACAACAATTAAAGTCAAACTCTCTCTCATTTTCCTCGATAATATGCATATATCTAATCGTATTATTCCTTAAAGCTCAATGCCATATTGTGGGAAACACCTGCTTTCCTTTTAAATACAAATATTTTATTTATTTTCATAACTCCAAATAAAAGGGATATGATGTAAAATAAGCTGACACAACATAAACACAATATATAGTTTCTACATTTCTCACAAATCGATGCTCGCTATCGGCAAGCATAGTAATTGACTCAAAGCACACAACCCTGTTTTAGATTGGTGGGAGTAAGATCGATTGGTTTTATTAAAGTCGTACTAGAAGAAGCATGATGACTTTCAGAGACGGACCTCGTAGTGTTGAACCTGGGTCAATGGACGAGGACGACACCTGAGCTGGCACCTCCCTCTCCAAATTTCCACAACATGACAATGTGAGCATTTGAGCCTTGACAGATTTAACGTACATCAGCCCCGTCTTCATGGTGGGTCTTTAGAGATATCAAGGCTCGAACGCACAATTTGACGAAAACTCATGATGTCCACGAGACTATCGCGGCCACTGGTCGATGTGAGCTAATAACGTGATAACATTCAGATGTATACATATTCGGACTGTAAGAGCATATATATATATATATATATATATATATATATGGGGGGGGGTGTAAAGGATACTAATTTTGTACTTTACATATTGAACTGGCTTGAATGACAGAAACGAGCGACTCGTTCCATGCTGCTTCAAGTCTATGCCCCATTTCATCAACCGTATTAGCTGGAGAGGGGTGACGAGCCAGTCTCTCAGTAACTCATGACCATATGATTTCAGTGGGTGACAGATCTGGAGTTCTGGAGTCCGTGCACGCCAGTGAAGCAACAGAATACCCTGGGTATCGAGGAAGGTCAGAACACGATGTGCAACATGTGGTCTTGCATTATCTTGTTGGAAGATAGAGTTTCGCAGGCCTGGAAGATAGGGCACAACCGCTAGACGTAAGATGTCAGAAATGTACCGATCTGCGTTCAAATTACCATCTATCCAAACAAGAGATGTGCTTATCGTGTACCCAATGGTTGCCCAAACAATCACACCAGGTGTAGGATCCCTATGCCGATATCGAATGCAAACTGAAGACGAGCGGTCTCCTCGGAGCCTCCAGACAAGTATACGGCCATCAGAATATTGCACGCAGAACGAGGACTTGTCTGAAAACACGACATTGTGCCACTCCTGAACTCAGCTTTATCATTCGGTGTACCAGAGTCTCCGTCTCTCCGTATTCTGCATTGTCAATGGAAGCCGAAGTACTGGTCACCGTGCTGACAGTCCTCTCTGCTGCAAACGTCATTGCACCGTACGAGCGGATATTGGGCGTGCTGCAAATATGCCCAGTTCCTGACGAATGGTCCATGATGCGGTTGTATAGTTTTGCAGACCTCACAATATGTCTGTCCTCTTGGGCGTTAGTTGTGGGAGGTGAAGATCCTGCATGCCATTCAGTAATATGACTCTCAACAACTCATTCATTCCATATTCGCATGACAGTGGTTGGATTTTGACAAAATATGACGAGCAATATCTTGGAACGATTATCCACACTCTCGATAGGCAATGATCCTGCCTCTATTGAATTCCGGCACTTGCTGGTAAGCATTTCTTCTTATTATTCGAGGCATAACACGATATTCTGAGAAAACTCAGACCTTACAAAGCGCTTTCCGAAAGCGAAATCCAGCACACAACTTTCTTTCATACAGTGCTTCAAACGTCGTTCCTCTCTCCTGGGTAATCTAAATGCGCTGAATTATTAATTATCTGCATATCCCAAACTCATCCTCCTTCATGTGATTTTGACGTTCGTCAGATCATTCCTTCCTAGAGTTGCAATTTTAATGTATATTGAAATTAATAACAATACTGAAAATGAATTAGTAAAATTTCATTAAAGAATATATATATATATATATTATATATATATATATATATATATAAAGATCTTAAAAAAACAAAATGATATCACAGTATAATTCAAGAAGCTGAATGACGCCTTAGAACTGAATAGAAGGATTAACTAACCACTGTAACCCCGCTTTCCCCACTCAACATTTTTCAACAAATTTGAATATCTCCATAATAACAAAAAACAAATTACATGCATCTACTTATGTATATCAAATCACATTGAAAACATACTTAGGTATCAGGAAGAAAGTCTAAAACACGAATGAAACATGGCAAGAGCGGATTGGCTCATAAAAACATAATTAATATCGCATAAAAATTTTAGTTAAAAAAGAAATGGCTTTGCTTTTGAGAAATGCTTTTATGTCTGGCGTCAGAACCTGAAAGTCTGCGCTTTGTAATTCAAATAGGGGTATGAGAAAGCGAGAGAGCTGACGGTCGTTCTTTAAAAATATTTGATGTTATTTTTGTACCATTGGTTACTTTCATTGCCCATAAGTGTAAAAATTATTATTAAATTGTGGAAATAAACATTAAATGTTGAGTTATTTAAATAAATACAGCTCACTTATTTCATTACTTATGAACTATTCTACAATACTGTTAACAGATATTAATACTGATGTGCGATCTCTCTGTTTTGTCTTTCTTTCGATGATTACTCGAAGTTATTTAATTTAGTGCTACTCAACGTGTTTTAAATACTTCAGGCATGTTGGAATACAAAAGGTTTTCTGATTAAACGTAATACCTAATAGAGATTTGTTTATTATTAACATAACTTAAAATCACTGAAACAGTTTGAAAATTTACAAATAAAATTACTAAAGCAAAGATAAGTTTATAACAACTAATTTAAACATTTATCTAGAATAAAAGATTCGTAAATTGTTGAAGCAATCTTAAATTTATGATAACTAAAACACTTATCAAGAACAATAGATTCGTAATTTTTTTAAAGCAATTGTAAATTTATAATAGCTTATTAAAAAACTTTTTGAACAATAGAACAAAAGAAATCATTCATTCCTTTTCAAAAATCAGATTATATTTTTTAAGTTTGTTGTGAAAAATACTTCCCTATTCTAAATAGCATTTACTTATTGCCAATTTTGAAATAGTTTTTTCATTGACTAAAATAACCATTTTCAGTGTCATACGTTTTTTAAGTCATACCTAATATACTATATTATGTATTCAAATAATGTACTTATATATATATATATATATATATATATATATATATATATATTTCAAAAACAATCCTCGTAAGCGGAAACATTTTTTTTTTTCAATTTGAGAAAAAATTTTAATGTTGAAAAATAATAGCATACGGTATTTCCGAAGGATATTACCTGCCATTTACTAACAAAGTTGGACATTTTTCTCAATTTGATTTAATATTCATAAAATGTAAAAATTATAAATATTTTTCAAATCTGTACATCTTTATTTAACTTAATTCAGAATAGATGGAAAAGCGAAACAAGTTTATACAGAGAGACTAGGTATTTTTTTTCTATTATATTACGAACCTGAAAAACATTAAAAAAAATAATAATTATAAGATTTTGAAAGATTTCTTAGTCCTTTCTTATTTTTATTTGAGTGTTACACTTATTTCTAAACAAGTTTTCTCGTCAAAATATTTCTATACGTTCAATAATCAAAATGTGACTATACGTTTACTGATTATGTGCAGCTCTTTCTGATTAAATGCTGATTAATTGCATCATTAGAGTTCTATCCAGAGCTCAGTTTATCTGTAGTATT
Source organism: Nephila pilipes (assembly GCA_019974015.1). NCBI lineage: Eukaryota > Metazoa > Arthropoda > Arachnida > Araneae > Nephilidae > Nephila > Nephila pilipes. The sequence continues at coordinate 117,771 of BMAW01004402.1, forward strand.
ATTATTTAACTGATGACAATTTTTACCTTGAATATCCATATCGAATTATCTTTCATAAATTCCGAGACCAGAAAAAAACCATGACAGATAATAAATATCAACTGAAACATGTATCACTGATGAAATTCAAAGCAGGAAAAATGATACCGATAAACTATCGATATCGATAATTTCTTATTTAATATAAAACCACTTCTGAGTCACATTCAATAAAAATTAGAAGATTTGCTCTTGGCTTTCCTTTTAGTTTCGGTAAATTAAAAAAAAAAAAAAAAATGTATAAATAATCGATTTTTTCTGGTATACTATTCTCATCTGCGCCCAAAATAATGATTATGATCTCTGTTTAAACCTTAAAAAATAAATTTCTGAAAAAAAATTAATGAATAATAGCAACCGTGGATTGCGGCCCCCCCGGGGGGGGGGGGGGGGAAGGGGAGATATAGCCTTCGGAGGCCTGATCTTAATTCAGACAACTTCTGTAGCTCCATAATCCTTAAGGCTCCCGTCTAGCCGCCATTTTGATTTCGTGGACGTAATGTTAATCCTATGGAATTTTGACTTTAATTCTCACATCTTTGCTATTCGACCGATTTGAATACAATAAAGTGCATCTGAAAGAGCAAAAAATAATCAATGTTTCTGTGGAATTACTTTTTTCCTAAGATTTTTAAAAATATTTTTATTCTTATTTTAATTATTCGTTTTTGAGTTTTCCGGTCTTTAAAGAATATTTTCAAATATTTTTAAAAATCAGAGGGAAAAAGTAATTCCACAGAAACATACATTATTTTTTGCTCTTTCAGTTGCACTTTATTGCATTCAAATAGATCAAATAGTAAAGATGTGAGAATTAAAGTCGAAATTCCATAGGATTAACATTAAGCTGATGAAATCAAAATGGCGGGTAGACGGGAGCCTTAAGAGACATTTTCACGAAAGACTATACAAGCGCTCTGAAACAGTTTTTATTTAATTTATTCCACAGACTCTCAGCTTTTGAGATATAAAACGTAAACACAGTATTAGGATTCACAACATCAATATTTTTCATCAATAGAGTCCAAGAATACCGACATATGATTAAACCAAAAATTCTGTCCATTTCAGTTATTTGCATATTATCAAAAACAACTTTGAATGTGGACAAGCGGGAAGAGGTAGAATCGTTAGAGCAGAGTAAAATCATAAAAATTTTGTTTATAACTAACATTAAAATGAAACCTTATAGGATGAGGAAATAATTTACGTATACTAATTTTAGTTTAGTTTAATTAACGTTGTTATTAAAGTTACACAACAATTGGTTACAACGATGAGTTAACTTGAACCGGTGCGTCCCTCTCGAAATTTTGGTCTTCTGTGAAAAATTTCGAGGCACACTTGAATTCAATGTTGAAAAATCTATCTATGATTATTGCGTTTTTCGTAAAATCGAGACAAAGGACTCACCTGATCTAAATATTACTTCAAAAAATTTGACGTTTTTCTTCGGATTCTTAAAAGAAAATTCCGGCCTAGGAGGATTTTTCAAAATTAATAATAGTAGTTATAAGCCTTTTTATTATTTTAAGCTTAAACCTAATAAGTCTTTTCTAACATTCTTTTATGAAATATTTATTTCAAACTAAATTTAAATAAATTATAAAAGACAATCTTTATCGAAACAAGGTAGATCATCATATTTTTAAATTACGAAATTAATTTCGTCGAATTTTGTGGTAGAATCTCTTATTTTTCTTTAAAATTTATAAATGCAAACTTAATTTTTTTTTGATAAGGGATATATGGCAACAATATCCACTATTCCTACCTAAAAATTATTTCAGATTTAAAAAATTTATACATGCGCTGAAATGAAACAAATTCGCAGATAAAAATACAGTTAAATTAACCGTTAGAGGACAAAAAAATTTATCTTATTACGATCTTAATTTTTGTTTTCAATGCAATAGAAAGGGGGCGGGAGAAGACTATATGTACACATTGCAAATAAATATCAGTAATCCAAATGTTTTTAATTTATACAACTCGTGTTTGAAAATTGAACCATGATAATGTGCAAAATAATAAAAGAAACACGATATCTTGGGGATTTTTTATGAAGTAAATGGAAAAACGTATATAGAATTGAGAATATTGCTGTTATTCCTCGTACATATTCACTTGATCGTGTTTCAAAAAATACAATGTCCATCGTCATTAGCCCTCAAATCGTTTCTACAATCACCGGCTTAATTTTAAAGCTACAAGATTTTTGTTGATACTATATCACAAAAGTAATGAAATGATTTAAATTCAATAAAAATGGTATGCAATTGCAAAATTAAAAGTTTACCTCATGCAAGGATGTACGACAATGAAACCTTTTCAATTATTCAAAGGTTGTGCAAAATAGCAAAAAAATAAGTGCCACATAAATTTAAGGCCCCAAATGGAAATAAGGAAAAATGACCTCACTACTTCGTTGATGCCCCATGATTTATGATTTCATCAAATAATCGAGTTGACATTGAATCAACCAGTTTGTGACAGTTCATGAAGCTTACATGTAAGTTATTCAACTCGCTTAAAATCTATATTTTCAGCTGGGGAACGCTATAGTACTGCTGTCTAAATATCCCCATAAATTCTCTATAGAGTTTGGATCTAAGCTTTTGGTTGGAAAATCCAATGTAGACATTCCTTTTGCTTCTAACCACGCAGCTGTCGAGTTGAAAAGACACATTTATAGAAGAAACTTCCAGTGACGACCATCAATAACTAGTGATATAGGCTGGAAATACTTGTCAAGAAATCTTGATAATGAATGGAATTCATCTGACTATTTACGAAAGCAATATCCCCTTGGCTATCATATTCGAAAGTAGTTCATACCATGATAGAAACACCTTCATACTGTCTTCGAGATAAAAGAGATTTATCATCCTTTAAGGTATTCGACTACGTTCGGAACCATGATTTTGAAAAAACGTATAAATGAATAATTTTTTTTTTTTTGATATTTAGTATCATCTGAATTAGAATGTACATAAAAAAAAGCATATCAAAAGTTTTATTACAATGAAAAAATTTTAAAATTCAATTTTTTAGCATAAAATAAGAAAAAAATAGCACATTTTCAAAATATTCTCCTTTCATGAAAAATGATTCTATAACATTATTATTAAGCATATGTATTGATATGACACCTGTACAGAGCCTGAACTATGATTTTTTAATAATTCACATTATTTGCACAGTTATTAAGAGTCGAAGTAACAACACTCGTTTTTTTTTAAAAAAAAAATTCCTCTACTCTTACGCATTAAAATGTGAATCAATCCACTTATATGCTATACATTACAAAAATCCTAGTTCAGGATCCTAAGAATAATATGAAAAACATTTCAACCAAATTCCATCAATATATAGAAAAAAAAACATTCGATTTATTACCTTTCAAAAATTGAAAACAAACTGAAAATTATATTCTTCAGAAAATAGATTTAAAGTTAAAAGCTGTTCAGAAAACAAAGGAAATGTCTGATATTAAAATACTTATAACTTGATTTCTATGTACCGTAGCTACAAATAGAAGATAACTTTAGAAAGAGAAGATTTCAAATATTTTAATGGATAAATAAAAAAAAATCGGTATTTTCTCTGAAATTCGAGTTTTTAACGTAATCGGATACCTTAAATGATACCCTTTTAATAATTTATCCAATCAACGTCATCCACGTTGCATTTTTTTTTTTTTCCATCTGATAAAATCACAAATTCTTTCCCATATATCAGTCCAAGACATGATTTCAAGTTAGTTAATATTGTTTGGTAAGGGGTATCCTTTTTGGCCATTTTCTTCCCAAGGAAAACCGAAATCTGTTTTCAGCCGTCGTTGAGCAGTCTGCACATACATCTCAGTGAAAGTTCACTCGAAATTTATCCTACAGACATTTTTTCTCGTCGATCTTAGCACAAAATCATCCTTTCATTTCGAACAGTTGATTTATTTCTTCTGGTGTGTGTGTGTGTTTACCGTAATTGCAAAGATCTTTAAAATGATTATTCACGTACGTTTTTAATCGACCTATTTCATCAGCTATTTTCCTTCTACTCCAATCAAAATGACTATTTTAAAGTTGATAATTATCTCCATTCTCACGTAACGTTAAAAGACTTTTTTTTAACCCCTTTATGGAAAAGAAAATATATTTACCTGGACTGCCCTTTATATTTTATGTAATTATCTATGATATTTTTTTTTTTTTTTTTTTTTTGGTAAAAAACTTATCTAAACCAATTTCCAAATGCGAAATAATACTTGGATGTAAAACATTTTGTTACAGCATTCCAGGTGATTATTTATTTAGACTTTGCAGCTGTTCTCATCTGACAAATAAAAATCTTGAATTAATATACACCTACTCTGCTTCTGGCGTCATTACATGATTTGCATATGCAACATTTTCCTCTTTCTCCGATTACACATTGAGATAGAATTAAAAAATCTTGTGACCTTAAAATTTTTTCGGTGGCTCTATGACGGCGTTAACAACATAATCGATACAAAGAATATTTAAATGACTTATTTGTTTTCGTTTCTTGTCAGTCTAAAAAAATACATGCTCTTCAAAGCAAGAATTTGTCTTTGTGTATACTTTTTAGTAACATATTTTACACGATTACTAAATCGATATATGCTTTAGTACACTAAAAATGATCAATTTTATTTTTTGTAGCCATGGACTTTGATGAATAGTTTCAAACAAAATTAATTATAAGAGTCAGGAGTCTACAAAATTACTTTAGAGGAAGATGTTCAATTCTAAGTAATAATAACGATTTATTAAGGGATTTTTCATCCTCCATAATTAAATCACATGCATTTATTTTAACATACGTGATTTAATCGTATGTATGGATTTATTCTAAGGTAAAGCAATATTGTTTTAAAGTATTTATTTTATTAAATTAATATTACTGATTCATTTTTAATGATGTATACACTCACCGTAAAATATAATTATATGCAAAATGTATTATTATATTTAATTAAGTTGCCCGCACACATAAAATTTATAAGTAACTTCTCAGTTTCGTTATTTAAGTGCACCCGTACGAAAAGTAAGGTTTAAATACTATGAATTCTTATAAAATGACAAAAATAATCAGCGTACAAAACTTCTCTGAAATAGCTATATTTTCGTAACATAACATCAAAGCAAGAGTTGGTTTTGTACTATTTAGAAACTATTATTTGCTGTGTACTATTTAGACATGAATGAAAGGTGACAAGAATAGTACGATCTTCAGAATAACAAAAAATATTTCTTCAGAAAACTCTAGAGTTAGAATGTTTAGAAAGAGAGAGACGATGTATTAATATAAATAATTCCAACATTGTGAATATTAATGAGAGTATTATAATAGGAGATGTACACGAACTGCTTAAAATGCTCCGATTTCTGCATTATCTGTACAGATCAGACAAAGAAATGCATTATGTTTTTGAAAAAAAGGGGACAAAATGGAAAGATATGTAACTATTAAAGCAAGGATATGAGACTTTTAGAAGCTTGAAGGCAAATTATATTATTCTGAGTCTAGTTCACTTTTTAATAATGTAATATTGCTCAATTTTTAAGGAAATTTCAAATGAAGGTATTAAAAGCTGTATGCTATTAATATATATTTTTTTATTACGCAATTATGTATACATATTACGTTTGTCGTATTAGAAGTTCCATTCAAGTAAATGAACCTCCTAGTTTTGTTTTAGTAAGACATTATATAATGAAGTGTTTACATCTTTTATGAAGACAACATCAAAATACAGTTCAACTTCTGTATTTTGATGTTGTGGATTTTGGTCCCTTGGATTATCACTCCACGAGACCAAAATCAACGACTTTACATATAGAAATATTCAACAAATGGAAAGGGCCTTCCAAAATGAATAACAAATACACTTTATTTTCTTGAAGGAGAAGGAGATTATTCGATAATCGGATTGCTGATATTGAAATTGGCTTGCTTTCTGACTCTGACACCCCCTTTGTGGTTACTTACATTGGTAGAATTTTCTGATGATCTTTAGTTGAGGATGTGTGAAGGTTTCTGCTTTACATTCGTCATGCCAATATTGATTTTCAGTTATTCTTAGATAATGATAAATATAGTTTAAAGAGTTTTGACAGTCTGATTCTTTATGTGACTAATTACTAAGTGAAATTTATCGAGTAAATCATGAAAAGTGAAACCGGAACGTCTTATGGTGTCTACATAAAACTTGATTATCTAGTTGCAAACTTAAGAATTTCTGATTTTTTCGGTCTAAAACGAAAGAGTGAGATCAATATATATATTTTTTTTAATTTTTTTTTTTTAATGTGGTTCAAATAAATCCTCAACTTATGTTGCAGGCTTATCAAGTAAATTGAAGATATCACTATATTTTACAATATTTAGAAAAATGAAAACTTTAAAACTCATTATTATAATCAAATTTTGGAATTGGAATTTTTTTTTATCAAAATTTGTTATATTTTTAAAATTATTCCATTCTTTATAACTTAATTTACATTTGTTTTCACACTGTTTAATATTAGCAACACATGAACTCATTTTTTTTTTCAGATTTAAATAGTGTTAGAATAATTTTTTGCCAACTTCTTTCTAATAACCCTTTCGAATAAAAGAAAATCAAGAGAAAATTGATGTCGAAAATCCTATTTTCAGAACATTGAACAAAAGAAAAAGTTTTTATTCAAACAGTTCTCAAAAAATATATTTTATCTTATAATAAATGGTGAAATGCTTTTATGTGCTTTGGAATTGTTAACCTTTATAAGCTAATAAAATAGAAAAAGTTTATTTGTAACTATTAAATACATTCTCTTTAGATTATTTTAGTATTTATTTTATTACTCTGTATGTAATCGGACTTCCTTGCATTAGAAGATCGAGATAACTTTTGATACACTACAAAAAAAAGCAGCAATCAGAAATATATTTTTTTAATAATTAGAGTTTACCTCCTGTTAAAACTCTATTCCACTTCTGAAGTAACTTTTTGGAAATATATATATATATAAAAGGGAAACTTGAGGTGCAAATATGTCAGAATAGATATTTTCGATGGTTCTAAGTTTCTCCCATAATCATGTGTTCAAAATTTTCTTTACATCACTTGTTTTTTAATATTTCCCTATGATTCTGATATTACATCCATTGAAACTAGTTCATCATACGAAAGATAACTTCCTGATAACTCTGTTTAAATACTCAGTGATTTATGTTAATGTTCCCTTTGCTCTTTCTGAAAAACAAAGTCGTAGCTTTAAATAGAACAGAAGCAATCAATCAACCAACAAATTGGCGGAAATCTCCAAATTAAGAGTACCGAGAGCCACACAAAATGTTTCTAAAACGAATCATGGATTACGGGACATTCACTTAATACGTTATAAACAGGAAACAATTTTTTTTTTCTCGTTTAAAAAATTTATAGATGTTATTTTAAAGGCATTCAGATTATGAATAATTCATAATTAAAGCTCATTACTTCATAATTAAATCTCATGAAAAAGGGTGTATTTAACTTTTTATTGTGTTAAAAATCCGATTTTTTTTTTCTTTATCCCTGACAAGAATTCATGAACTGATTTCTACTAGGCCTCTCCTGTGGAACATTTATTGGATTTAATTTTGTTTACGGAAATGCTTTTGTGTCCAACAACACATTTTACTTTCCTGAATAGACTAATGCTTTCCTCCTCTTCATCGCAGCATTTGAATAATGAAAAATATGTCGAACATGTCTCATTTGGAAAATTTAAAGAGAAGCATATCGGAAATAGAGTATGCGATTGTTTTCAATTTATGTTATACTGGATGTTACATAACGATCCGTGGAGGACAATATTCTCAAGAATTATGGTCACAATCAGTTAATGAGAACAATACTTAAGGTTGCCGCTTATCTGCAATTTTGATTTCGTTAAAGTAAGTTAATCCTATGCAATTTCGACTACCATCCTCAAATCTATACTATTTTATTTATTTGTGTGCAAAAAAATGCATCCAAAAGAGCAAAAAAAAAAAAAAAAAAAATGAAGGTTTCGGAGGAATTACATTTTTTGTCCCATTTTTGAAAATATTTTTACCCTTATTTTAAATATTCGTTTGTGAATCTTCAGGTCTTTAAAATATTAATAAAAATCGGAGAAAAAATGTAATTCCGCAGAAACTTTCATTATTTTTTGCTCTTTCAGATGCAATTTATTGTACTCAAATAGATCAAAAAGAAAGATGTGAGAATTAAAGTCGAAATTCCATAGGATTAACATTACGTCCTCGAAATCAAAATGGTGTGTAGACGGGAGCCTAAGTTTATATTTTTACTAATCTCCAAATCACGTCATCTGAATTTGGAAAAGAGATGATTTTAGGTTTGTTAAAAAATATGGCTCGATTGGATTAATTAATGCAAGTTGATTTCATCATAGTTTTATTACTTACATTAATAACAAATCTATTTTTGGCAACTAAGGTTATTTTATTAAATTAATCCTACATTTGAGTTAAGCAATTCATTTTAGTACGAGATTGAAATCTTCTTGTAAAAGAAAATTCGCCGGACGACCTTTAAATACTCTTCTTTTAGCCCGGACATGGACTATCTTAGGACTACCATTTGTTTAGACCCATCAAAGAAGCGTTAGAAGAAGAACGATTTTTATCAAATAAAGAAGTAGAAAATTTTTTGATTCTGCATTATCTTTTGCTCTTTCGAAGACACTTTGCTGCATTCAAATAAATGCTCTACCTGTACATTTGAGAATAAAAGTTGGAATTCTGTAAGATATTAACATTATTCTCACGAATTCAAAATGACTGGCAGACTGTTAGCCTTAAGTAAATATTTCTAATTTGAAATTTTATTTTCAGCTTTTTAAAACTTGTAGAACAGGATAAGCGGGAAACGACGTTTTGATTAAAATTCTTGAACAGTTTCGTCTTTAAAAATTAATATTACATACTAATTTTTGTTTGATGAAATATTAAAGTATTAAAATACACATTGTACAAAAATACTTAATTTTATTGGTTTTTATTGAAAAGAAACGTGCTTTAGCGTCATTTTTAAAGATATCAAAAGACAACTTCTCAAAACTTAAAAACCTAATTTTTTAACGATAAGTTTAAACATTTTTCCTGAGTCGAATTTTTGATTTTTATGATAATAATTCTTAAATTGATTCAGCGATTAAGTTTTCCCTAATTTTCAAGGAGGCTTAAAACTTAGAAATAGAATTAACTGTAAATGTTAACCTTAAAATCGCTGTAGAAATAATATATTAAGAGCGTGTAATCCACTTCTATTTTTACTACGCCATTTGGTCAACTTTAATCTACTATTGAATCTTCTTCCACGTTTCATTCCCGCAGATAAAGCAAATAGATTAAGAAAGGAATAGCAACTTTTAGTTCTAGATAAAATGTTCTTCAGTATAATAAAATATAAACAGTCGAAAAGCGAGCGATTGTAAGAAAAAATTAATACACGTATGAGTCAATATCTGCACTAGTTCTTTAATAACTGACTATGATTGTGATACGCTGGGTATAAAATTAGATTCAGGCTAAGTTAAATTTTTGTTGCAATATGCATCTTATTTTCTCAAGTAATATTTAGTTGTAGTTTTTTTTTTTTTTTCCTAAAGTAGATAATTTCTTTAGTTGCCTACTTCTTAAGTTGTAATATATTACTGATTAAAATAAAAAATTATAAATTTAGGTCTAACTTTTTGTTAAGAGCGTGGTTATAAACTCATGACATTTGGAAGTTGCCAAAGAAAACAGCGAAATACTTTTTGAATTAAATGGCATTTATCATCTCACTCCATATACTTTAACTAAATCATATGAAATAAACTGTAAAGGGATGATATAATATTTTATCATAATCAGTTTATGGATATCCAATAAAAATGCTTTCCACAATAAAAAGAATATTTTATCAACATTTTTTGCTTCCTTCGATATCGGTATAACAATCAAAATCAGAACTACGAAACAAATTAGTCTAACAAGCTGGTTGCTCAAATTATATGATCACGCACAGTTTCCTGAAAATGCAGCGCGTGCTGATGTGGAACAGGTGATGAAATACAAAAATAAAGAAATTTTGCGTTTCGACCTATAACTTTGTTTGGACAACGTGTCAGCTGCAATCGTCTAGGTTATAAAAGAAGTTAATGATGCATAAATATATATTTTATCTTTCTTCTATTACAATTCTCTTTTGTGCGAGACTGAATACTCGGGAATATTTCCAAAATTTTAATTTTCTCTCTACATGGAAGAGAATTTTGATTTGTATAATTTCCAAAATTAAAATTAATTTCATCAAACATTTTACGTATTTTAATTATTGAATAAATTTAATATTTTGCAGTACATAATGTGTACATCGAATGCATGTCAATAAAAATACTTTCCCCCTCGAATTATACTAATATATGAATATTTTAAGACTGAAATTAAACATCAGCGTTACAAGGAATATATTTCTGTTAAAAACACACATCTCTTGGAAGGATAAATATAGTTTAAGAAAAATTCTATTCGTTGTAAGTTTAAAATAGTGATTGTTAAAACAATATATTTGTAATAATATTTTTATATACTAATGTGCGGCTCCTTTCTTCAACAACGACGACATAAGTTAAAATATTTTAATAACTAACCGGAGGGAAATTCCATTTTGGCCTTGTTGCTAAGAGCAGTGAAAAAGCGACCGGGCAAATTTTCTCTGGACTGACAGATCGAGGTTACTAATTATACCAGTCTCTCAAGGTCAACAGACCACCTTCCCGATGCAATCGGAAAAATATCGCCCCTGACGATTCTGAGGCTCACTAATCTTTATGAATTTTAAAGAATAAAAGCTGTTATTGTTGCATCTTTAAAATAAAAATTGATTGTTTGATTGATTGATTGAAGTATTTAAGAGTATTTAACTTTTTTGTCATTAATTCAAATGCAATCTTAACTCTTTATATAAGAGAGCAGATATCTATACCGTTTCCTCTATGGAATTCATTGCACATTAACTATTTTATGCATATATAAAAATATTTATGCTTGAGAAAAATATCTCATTCATATATATTTTTTCTTTATGTATCGACATAATACATCGAAATCTTAAATAACTGTCATTGGCCTTTTCAATGGTTTCTTTAACTCCCATTGTAACTTTGTCTGGGTCAAAACTTTTAAAAAAAAATTTCTCACGTTTTAAAGCGCTCAATTGAGCTGAAATTTTCTATACACGATTATTTCGGATGACAGTACGATAATTTAATCATAATTAATAAAAATTAATTAATTAAAACTAATTATTTAAAGAATTAAATTTTTCGCCAAGTTTCTCACCGTATCGCCAAATAGTTCCAAATCCGTCGACAAGATGGTGGGGGTCTTTGCTTAAACTCTCTTAAAAATTATGTTACCAAAGTTTGAAGTTTAAAAGAAAACCCATGTTCAAAAAACTCGTTTTTTACCGGTGTTATAATAATTTAAATGTTGCTAAAATATTTTAAGAGTAGTTATAAGCAATGCATCATTTTCTCAACAAAAAAGCTATTCCTTATAACATTACTATTATGTTTACTTCCTTATTGTCATATCAATATTTTTTATGAGTAGAACTTTGAATTAATGAGTGATTAATTAGTTTGCTAGTTTTTAAATTAATCAGCTATTAAAACTTATTTTTCATTCTACAAATCATAACAAATGAAGTTATAGAAAAATTTATCTTCTTCATAACAGTTTGCCTTCATAATTGCCTTAACAGCTTGCATTCGTGTTGAAAACTTTATTTATTAAAAAAATAATTCTCTCTCTTTCATATACTCTCTCTCTCTCTTAAACACACACACACACACACACACATATATATATATATATATATGTGTGTGTGTGTGTGTGTGTGTCTGTCTGTCTGTCTATGGAAGAACTATATATATATATATAGATAATGTGTAGGTAAAAATATTAGTAATATTAGGACAAGTGCGTCAGCTTTAAATTCCATTTTCATAAAGTACCTTTCTAGAGCAGCTGTTTACATATTTCTATTTTTAGAAGTATTGTATCGAATTATATTACTAGAAATAATAATTTAATACTTTGTTCTATACTAAAAATAATAATTATTTGAAATTTTTCTTGGGTTGCATTAACGCAGAATATTTTTTTAATTTTACACATTTAATAATAAACATTTAAAAATGATTAAGAAAATTAAACATATCTATATTGTTGTATATTAATTATATTTTTATATTTTGAGTTTTTAAGTATTTTCTTTAAAAATTTAAAAATGGTTTATTACTATAACATATTTATACAATTATAACTCTTTGTTTAGTTAATTTTTTTTTGAAAAAATTAGATAAGAACTTAACCACCACATGGCGATTTATTTATATATCTATTTTTATTGCATTTTAAAATTTTTTTAATTACATTCAATAATGTTTATTTATTACAAGAAACATGGAACATTTTTCATAATTATTTTTAATGGATACAGGTTTTTAAAAATAATTGTAAAATTGGTAGAATAAATAAATTGAAGTAAATATTATTTACTTCGTAAAATAAATAAACCAATCAAATGTAACTTTGAGGATTTCTTGATAAAAAGCATATATATATATATATATATATATATATATATATACTTTCTTTTTTTCCTTGATTGAATTATTGTTTCGAATTGGTGTATTTCTGCTTAATTTTTGGTTTTATACCATATGTAATTAATTCACTGAAGTTGTGATGCTTCGATCCGTAGTATTAAAATAAACATACTTGTCTCAGTCCAAAATCTGAGTCAGTATTAGAATAACATTACCTCCCTTTTTGCTATTAATATCTTAATTCTTTTCTCTAGAGATACATTTTGTAGATTGGCAAGATTTTGATGTATTGAAATTTGCTGTAATTTTTTAAATGTATTGGTTTTATTTTTTATTTGCTTACATGTTTAATATGTATTTTTTAATATTCTGGAATGTTATGGTTTTAGTAATTTAATGACTTCCTTACACTCTAATACTTTGTATGCGTTAAATCATAGATAATCTGTTTTTAATTTTAATGTTTTTTTACTATACACTTAATTTAATTTTGTAAAATTTGAATTCAATAGTCTTAATCTTGATTTTTATTAACTATATATTTTTAATCTATTATGAATTTATATACAATTAAAAATTGTGTCCATGTATATATATATATATATATATAATGAAATACCTATCAATATGAATAGTGTCTAAATGAGCAGATTTCATATTAATTACCTAACAGTCTGGTCATCTCTGTTTATTATTTGAAAACAGTAAATATATAGCTCTGCTGTCTGCAAGTTATCATGAAGTTCGGGGCTATCGTGTTTTTTCATAGTAGTCGTGCGAGATGTCAAAATTTATAGAATTTCAGAAAAGGCAAATTGCTGGAGTTCATTTTGTAGGAACATATGCAACAACAACTGCTAACGCTGTGGGTTTTTCTCGAGGTATACTCCCAAAAGTCATGACTAAGTGCCACATACACGAGAAAAACAACATCCACCAGACTCAACTGTGGATAAAAGTGAAAGCTGACTGAGAGAGACCTTCGGATATTATAACAGATTGTAGCATCCAAAAAGGAGACAACTGCAACCAAAGTGACTAAAGGATTAAATAAATATCTGCAGATTCCTACATCGATGATAACTGTTAGAAGAGAGCTGCACAAACAACAAATCTACGGCAGAATAGCTACTTGTCGTAGATACGAATGTAAAACGTTTTCTCAAATGATGTCAGGAACATAAAGATAGGTCAAAAATGTATGGAAGAAAGTAATATGGTCAGATGTATCCTAGTTTTGTATTCAAATTGTTTCCCCTGAACGTATTTACTTTTGGAGAACGTCTGCACTAACCTATCATCCAGATTATCTTGCTCCAACTGTAAAGCGTGGAGATGGCTCTGTTATGATTTGGAAATGATCTTGTGGATATCTGTAGGCCCTATCATAACTTCAGAAGGCCGAGTAACTGAAATGGATTATGTGGCTATTTTAGCCAAACATGTTCAATCCATGGTGAAAACATTATTTCCGCCAGGAGATGCCTTTTTCTAAGTTGATAATTGGCCAATCCATATAACTAGACCTGTTCATGCATGGTTTGAAGATCATGAAAATGAAGTCGCCCCTTGCCCCTTGTAATCTCAATCTCCAACCTCAATATTATTGAGCCACTCTGATCCACTTTAGAATACAGAGTCCGCCAACGTTCTCAATTTGAATTTTCCCGATATCTATGTGAAGAATCTTATAATATTCCTTTAAACATATCATGCATGATTTATACATCTATATTCCCAGACGTGCGAATATTCAGAACATTATAAATTCCAAGGTGACTCTAGGCCTTATTAACAAAGGTTTTTATATTCTTTTGTGGTGTTTCCATTATTTTTGATCCAACCAATATTTCATATATATGCATATATATATATATAATATATAAGTATAAAAATAAATGTACTATAATGAAACTATATAACAAATATATTTCTAAATATTATATTGTAGTATTATAGGATTATGATATGATTTGAATAAGCAAAAGAAATGAAGATGGTAAAAATGCTTATCTGACTTTGGATGACATGCGCGTTAGAACATATTTATGGATCAAACCATCTCTCAGCTCGTATTTCATAACAAAATGGTTGTTACAATTAATTAACAACGATACAAAATATCAAAATTACAAACAAAATAGAAGTATTATGTTAACGAAGTATTGTATTTTTTAACTAAACTCTTAAAAACATTTCTAAGCATCTCTATAGTTTTAGATATTCATATTTCAAAATATCTCGAAGAGATAAAATTATTTATATACGTAACAAATGTATAATTGACTGTAACCTCAAATCAAACGTACTACAATGGCGTTATCTTTTTCAGACCACATAAAAATTTTTAAATCCCTATAATAATAATACAATTTAATTATTGGCTATCAAAATTTTTGTAAATTAAATGGAGGAGAGGAAAGGATTCCCATAAGCTTTCATACAGATAATATAAAAAAGATATTTTTAATCTTTTAAAATTAAATGTAAACAAATTTTTTGATCTTTTAGAAAATATTTTATTATGGCATTTCTGTGCTATCTGACACGTTACAATTTAGAACAACATTTTCTCCCAATAGTACTAAATCCAATAATTTTAATTTAGCAGTACAGCTTCACTTCTCTGTTGTTTATTTTAATATAAAGAAATTAGTCATCTTATAGATAGAAACCCTGTTTAGTATTTTTAAGATTATTTCCTATTGCAATAAATATGGATAAGATTACTTCAAACAGGTAGAAGAGGACCAATCAAGCCCCTTAACAGTATAAATTATATTTTGATTTGATTAGAACACTCAGTTTTTTTAAAAATATTTTATTACATTCAGATGTCAAGAGAGAAGGCCGATACTGAAACGATGACAACCTAAAATATCTGCAATGATAAGCATAAAAACTATGTGAAAATAATCTTCCATCTTACAAACTCCATTTAAAGGATTTGGTTTTTATGTGTGTGTGCGTAAGCTAGAGTATAATTCATATATTACACCGATGTTAGTGTCGATAACTCCAATTCAGGAAAACTATGGTAACATGTACGTTTGCCTAAAAAAGATGTTTTTTGTTATCAGGTAAATTTTTGCGTCTTTACATAAAACTTTATGTCAACCCTAAAAAGAGCTAAATGCATACTTGAAAAGTAAAATAGATCCTTGTATTTGAAGACTTCAGGTTGGTTCCATTTATGTGTATTTATACGTTCTTTGTCGTGGAATCGATTACCTGCGTAAATACTTTGATTAGTGTAATTGGAAACCAATAGAGATATGAGGAAAAAGGCTACTGAAGGAACTTATTTTTAGGAAACTAATGTTTTTGACTGTTTAATAAGCTTCCTTCATTTTAAATAGTTAGCAAAAAATAGCTCCAATAGTATCGTTTATCATAAATGCATGTTACAACAAGCACGTAACTAG
>BMAW01004402.1:142282-202581 GCA_019974015.1 Nephila pilipes
AGCACATATAAGAGCGCACAAAAATTTTTGCTAGTTCCGATGCTTCTCTATTGAATCAAATAATAAACAATAGTCTACTACTCAGGAGTGACAGCTGCTAAGACTAAGCACATTTGCAGAAATGAAAACAAAAATGCGTCATTGCTTTTTTTTTCCTCCTTGTAGTAAATTATTTTTATTGCCTTTTTTTGCGTGAGTATATGAAATCGACATGAACTCTTACTCGATACGTATACTGATGGTTTACTTTTCCATCTATTTTAAGTATATGTATTTAACTGAGCAATTTGTTTACGGTGCACGAAGACACGATACAAGCAGGTAAAAACACAAACGATAAAAATAGTTTTCCAATGATTACAAAACAATAAAATAACGCAATCACTGCTCTCGCACGTATGCTTAGAAACTGAAAAATTATTGAAAATAATACAAATTTGGAATTATTTCAAACAATTTTTTTCTTATAAAAATATATTACATTGAAAATTTAATCTTTTATTGAATAATGAAATCTAAAGTCGGGATATTTATTATATGTGAAATTTAATTTTTAAAAAAGTTTTGTCTCTTACAATGAGTTTTTTAAATAATTTTCTATATAAGGAAAATATATACATATATATTGACCATCACACTATTCTTGTGAATAAGCTATTCTATCTTCATGGTATAAATATAACTGCAAAGAAATTTTCTTACTTATAAGAAGCATGAAGCATTTATTTCTGGATTTCTAAACAACGAAATGATGAAATATATAGAAATATCAAAATGCTCTCTGAAAATGAAAAAAAAAAAAAAAAAAAAATGCGCATTTAGAAGAATTATCTGTTTGTAATAAAATTTGGATCCAGCATGTAAATAATTAAATGTTTGCAGCCGATGAATGAACATCTGAAGCTACATCTTAACCGAGAATCCAGATAGTATGTAAAGAAGGAGAGATTCCAGTTTTTTAGAGCATAACTTCAAATTCAATTTAATCTATTAACATTGGCTATTCAAATGTCTCCCATACGAATACAAATACTCTTCCCAGTTCGAATATTATGTAACGATTTGAGGGAGCATATATGCAATAAGCTTGAATTAAACACAGTGGTTCAAACGAATCCCATTAAAACCTCCTCAATGTCTTTTCTATTTATTAGTTTTACACAAACTTATATGTTCAGAAAATAGCATCATTCTTTTATATCTTTTATTTCCTCTATCTTACATATAGTTGATACGGAATGGTATCACTGGTACTCCTCAGATTTTTTTTTTTTATTATTCAACCATTGCTTTCTAGTTAAATACCAAACGCCGAGGAGCGCCATTTGTTGGACTTTTCATTCATAACTTATTCCGGCACACTGAGCAAAAGCGATGACTCGCTGACGTTCGTCAACTATCTTATGTATGTATGTGGTTCAAACGAAAAGATTGCTTAACATTTGAGATGAAGTAAAACCACTTTTCTGTAATCTCGGCAGGAATGATTAAACCAAGACAGAATGCAGTTCCAAAAAGACAGCGGCTCTATCTAAATAAAAGATAGAACGCGATGGCATTGTTCGATGGATGGATTGCCAGAATGACTCTGATAGCGTTCGATTTATCGTTTTAACCATTCCGAGAGTAAATTGGATTTAGTGACTTGAAGATTATTCATAGGCAACTCAAAGATTGAGATCTGAGCTCAAGCTTCAATGCGCCGATAAAAGAATTTTGTTTACAAGTCAACCAGTCTCGATGGACCAGGATTCTTCTTGATAACTAGCGAAGAAATGTCTGGAAACATAGATATAGGTTACTTATCTGACTGCCGCCGGCCACAGAATCCAACAGCACAGGGTTATGGTTCGGGGTATCTTTACATTAAATAGCTTATTCATTTAGCTTATTGCTGTACGGTTATTGACTGTTTATATTCTATGGCCTATTGTGCTTTTCTTTTTTGCATGGCATTACTGGCTTACATTGTGTCAGTCTTCTGTACATCTTTTCTACTATTGTCTATCTAACATTTCCCATACCTATTACAAAACCATATATTTCCCTAATATTTTCAGAATTTGAAGAGCAAACATCTTCGACATGACCCCTTAATCTCACCGATACCTAATACATTAATTAGAGAAGCTTTATAAAAAAAAATATAGAGGCAGGGTATATCCGTAAACTCAGCGAGTCAATGTCAAATTGGATAACAGCTTGCATAATTCTGCAAGTTTGCGAATATATATATATATAATTCTTTGATACTTACATGTTTTGTACGAAAGTCGAGAACACACGATTAGATTTAACACAAAGATTACACAATGATTTGTACATATATATAACTTATCCGGCCAAAAATATTTAAAAAAAAATGTAGCAGTCAATTGGTTAATGAAAAGTGTATATTATAAGAAGTATTTGGCACTTGCATATAGTTATTTATAAATATACTATTCTCATATTTATTATTTGATATTGAATCGCTAACTCTTGGTGAGATATAATTTTCTCAATAATTTGATAGGACAGTAAATTTATAATGATTGTTTATTTGTTCAATAATTGAACATAATAAACAATTAAATCAATATAATTGCGTATTTGATAAATAATTGAGCACGATACAATAAATAAAACTTAACATATTCTTAATTGTTCGAATGTTAGTTAAATGTAGAATATGTATTCCAAGTTATTAGATTAATTGATATGTTGTGTTGTGACTTATTCCAAGTTGTCTAATCCGAGACTAGACTAAGACGGCGAGACTAAATTCTTCCAGAAATCATAGTGCAGAGTTGAATAGCTTATGGCTCATGGCATACATATTACATGCTTTCAACATCTTCAATATTAAATCAGATATTAATTCGGAGCTCCTTTAAAACATTTGAATTACCATAATACGGAAATTTTGCAACTGTAAATTATTATGAAAATAACTATTAATGATGAAAATAATTTAAAGAATTTTAAGTAATTAATAACGAACAGAATGTTAAAGTTATTAATAACACACGGTAAAATGTTTTAAGTAATTAATAACACACGGAAACTTTAAAATCTATGAATTACGAATTTATTTATGTTCACACGAGAGATAAGCAGATACATCGGGAACATAGTGGAGGACACACGTTCACTCACTCTAAATAGATAAGCAGTGACAGTTTTTCCCCTGTTTGTTTCTCCAGGGAATTTGAATTAAAGATTATATAGATCTTGTGGTAAAATAGATGCAAGGATCTTTGAGTATTTTACAAGGAGACTAATTGGCTGGTAGAGAATATCGTTATTTGTTCAGAGTGTGAGAAATTCTGATCTTATCATATTTGGAAACCATGTGATTGCAAAAATTAAAGATTAAAAGGAAGAGGATCACGAAATAAGGATGAACACAGTACTATGGTAGTTAAAATATAAAATAGGAAAGTAAATTATATGTATATATTTCAACCCTTGCATAATCAGAACATAGTAAATTATGCATACAGTATCATTCACTGTAGAAAATTATCAATAATAGTCGCCGCCTACAAAGATTAAGAGAAACCTCTCATAATTCTGCTTATACTATGCTACTTATTTAAAAACTCATCCATAAGTAAATTACATCTACTATATTATAGATTCATTGCATTTTAATCAAGTTTGAGTTTTTAATATGGAGTAGTCTATTTTTATTTAACTTGTCAATTTTCCTTTTTGTAACAATATATGCCTTCGTGTACTGTCGGGCATGCTTTCAATTAAAACAAGTGATCCGTGATGAAAAAATATTCAGCCAGTTAAAAACGATGCCATATCAAACCTCATATGAGATAATTCAACATCGAAAATTGGAAAAGAACTTGTGGTAAAAGAATATGATTAGAGCTTTTAAGAGCATTAAATTTCCATTGAACATATTGTGTCAAACACAATGTGTGATTTAGAAGCAAAGTCTATACTTTCTGATTAAAAATGATTGACCAGCTTACGAAAAATGAACCAGTTATACAGGTGTCTCTGTAAGTAATCAAAATATAACTTACATAGGTAATCATTATGCACATTTAGACTTTTTATTGGGTATAACGAGGCATAGGTCTAGTGTTTGAAAATTAAATTAACTGACGGAAATGGTCAATAAACCTTTTTAGGGATAATTTTGGAAGTTCATCTATATCTTAGCGAAAATTACACTATTCATTAAGGATATTTAAAAATAAAGTCAATAATTCTGAATTTTGAAAAATTCAAATCTTTATTAATTAAGTAATTCCGCAATATTTTCACCATGGAATAAATTTTATGAATTTTAATGAAAAGGAATAACATTGAAACAATATAATATAATACGCGTAAGATCGTTTCGTTTATTAAAACATTATAAATATTAAAAGCACGAAAAAATAATGACAAATTTAAAAGACGCGTATAATGTAACTAAAAAATATCTGTCAAAATGTTCTTTTTAAAACATAAGCCGAAATACTAACCATTTTAGCTGGATTGTGCAAATTTTGAGTGCAAAGTATTTTCGTAAGCCATCTGTACTAAGTTAACTTTATCGGCATATAAAGAAAGTTTCAAAAAACGGACTAAAGCTCATTATCAACATATAAGCAAACTTTAGTATGAAATCAAAGTGTATTGCAGAATTAGCGATGAAGAAACGAGTTGAAGGAGAAACTCTTCAAGAAATAGCAAATGGTATGCCTTTATCAAAATCTGCAGTCCAATATATAGGTCAAGAATGATTATATCAGAAAAAAAAGGAAGAAAACATGACCAAAAAAAAGCTAATCGTGAAAGCTTCAACTCGAATAAAGCAAGCGCCTTGTCAAGTACTCGGATTTTCAATTCTAGTAACTGCTTCTGAAGTCCTTGAGAAGGTCAATATTATTACGAACCTGAGAAGACACTTCCCACCAACGTTAATTACACAAAGGAGGAAAGACATTTGTACGAAAAGCTCCAATGATCCCTTAAATTTGGAGATCAGTTTGGTGACTTGGCGACACTGGTGACAAAACGAAGGTTTCCGAAAGCAATGGAATCTTGGCGAAAGCTTAATTAGATCGAAAATTATAGATTTTCATGAATTTTCCCTGTGACGTTATACCTTGCCGGAATTGCTCCAAAAGAGAAAAATGCAAAGTCTGAGAAATCGATTAGAGGCTGTTGGTGTTGGGTGAGCAGATTTACTGAGGAATTCTCAGTAGCATAGCCGAGTGAATCTGCCAAGAAACAACCTGTAATATGCCAGGAGCTGTCGGAGTCATCCTTGGAAGTGCAGAATATTATTGCGGAAATTTATCCGGAATGTGAGCTAGTAAGCTGATGAGCTGAATGTTGCTGATACAACTGTAACTATCATTACGTGACGTGTTTTTGCTTCTGTATCTGTCTCGCTAATTTGTACAAGTGTTGAATTTTCCTATTTGCGCTCTTCTTCTGTCCTAGTTTTGCTATCTGTGGGATGTCTTGACCTGAATATTTGTGAATAAAGCGTTATTTGCCGTTACCCTCCATGTTGCATTGATTTCACTCGTATATACCCACACGAGAAGGAGAATTTTTGTAATAATATAGACTTGTCGCCTCGTTCTGTTGAATACAAATTGAATTGCTTAGGGCTTTGCTTCGAACTGGTGGAAAACTATTTTCACTGGACAAAATCTCATAAAGGGAACAGAGTGAATTTTGAAGGAATTGGATACGAAATAAAGAGCAATGGAATGATGTGGTGTTTTTGATGAACCTAGATTATGAGATGGCTTACATAAAAGATAAGGTTAAGAGAGGTGTTGTGTATTGGAACAACCACCAAAAAACTGGTAGAGGTATTTATGTCTATCAGAAGTGACGTATAACGGAAATGTATTAACACATAGATTTACAAGTTCAGTTGCAGCTGTGTATGGCAATTTCAAGTTGGCTAAAGCCTTGATTTCGATAAGGAATTATTGGGAAACAGGTTGGTTTGTTCTTCAATTACTCTGCCGATGCTATCAAATGTTATAAAATCATCTTTGGGAATGAGTTTGTGGTTGTTTTACTGAGGCCCTCTCGCATCCCTGACCTCAATGGGGTTGGTAACTCATGGAAGATATCTAAAGTCGTTTATGAAAACGTTCATTTAATAAGAATGAAGAACTGTGGTAAAAGACTCAACAAACTATAAAACAAATCGGAACTAATGCTAGAGCAAAATTAGAAATATATTTAACAGCATGAAATCGAGGCTTATACGAGTGATAGAAAATGTGAGGGGTAAAAAATAATATATTAATCATAATTGAAAAGTTTTGTTGCGAAATTATACAGGAATTGAAACTTATTGCGAACGAAAAGATTTGAGCTTTTTATTTTTAATGGCGAATTTCAAAATCTTGTAATGGACTTAAGTTAAAAAGATTTTCTGTGTTTCATCAAGTTTTAGTAAGTTTATATTAAATTTAATATTGTCAATATTCTACGAATACTCCATTGTTAATTTACTTTTATTTAGAATTTTATGTGAATGAAAAATTTCTGCGAGTAGTGCAATAATGAACTTTATCTTACGTGACTTTTCAATTAATATACCTTGATGTTACATTTCTTCAATTATGTGTGTGTAAATTAGAGAAATGGGTTAAGAAAATCAGTTTTTAGAGTTGCTGTAATTCTGTCTGTGTTCTAGAATATTCATATCAGAACGGAAAGAGAACTAATTCTTTTGCAAACATATATATTTCTGGCAGAACAAATAGCTCATGATAAGTCAGCAGTATTGTATCGGCTGCTTCAATCTTTGAAGCAATCATTACTTGGTAGCGTCAATCTTTGAGGAACTAAATTCAACGATACCGTCGATTTCACAGTTCTAATTAAACATAAGAATTCGTTTCAAAGAATAAGAAACTACCGGTTCAGTAAAAATATTATTAACTTTTTTGTTTATATATTACTAGTTATAAAAATGCAATCTATATACACACACACACATATATATATATACCTTTGTGTGTAGCCAAAGTACCTAATAATTATGCAATTATATGCAAAAGAAACTCCACAATTATTTAACTGGTACGCATCTTGAGAATAATAACTCATTTAGAACAGTGAGTAGTGGTCAGAAAGAAATTTCTACTAGAATTAATGCATTTTTCAGAAAATGTGACATTAATAAATGTTAAATTACTTAAAAAGTTTTTGCACCAAGATTTATTAAAAATCCTATTGATTTTAGAACAGTGATTAATGGTTCGAATACATGCATGACTATAACTGGTAAAAAAGTTACAAAAAATGTACGAATTGTTATAGATTATTTCAATAATATTTCTGTTATTAAAAATAATGCTGATCGAGACACATATGTTAAATATAAACAGATTTATGCTATTTATAGCTATAATTTTTGAAGATCTGTTTTAAATTTGTTGACATAGAGAATCTAATTAAAGTTCTAAAAGAGACTTATAAGAAATTTAATATTAATAACATTATTACAAAAAAAAATTTAATTGGATATGTAAGTCTTCAAAGAAAGTTATACATTTTTAATAATATGATTTTTCAACAGTTTACTCGTACAAGCATATCACAAGGTGGGCTTGCAAGTAATTGTTCAACCAATATTTATTTACGTTCTATAAACATAAATTATTTTACTTATAATAGTTTTAAAACGTTTAGATATATTGATGATGTAATTTTCTTTCAAATTAATAATAATAAGGATGTTAAACATTTCTAACATTTTTATGCAGAGTATTTAAATTTATTTTAAACTAATATTGATGTAAATGAAGCAGAATATTTTAACATTTTTTTTAATTGGAGATATCAAAATTTCTCGTAATGTATATGATAAAAGGGCCTTTTTCTCATATGGGTTTCATAAAGTACCCTTATTAGGAAATCCACTATGTTTGAATACTTATAAGAATATAATTAAACCAAATCTTACTCAATATTAGACCTTTGACTAAATACAGGAATATCAGTAGACATGGCGATGTACAGTAATCAAGAAAAAGCCATACATCCTCAAATCCACGGTAGAAATGACGATGTGTAAGAAAACTCGCACTTTATTCTTTCCATTACAGACCCGTCTAGCGTTTCTCCACTTGCTTTCCATCTGTGCATTGAAAGATGAAAATTACTTGGTTAGATGTTTTATACCACCCCTTAAATTTTTGCCCACGAGTTTCGAAATTCCCTGTATATTGTAGACTATTGACAACGAACTTCGTAATTCTGAAAGACTGGATTATACTAAAGCTGTTATCAAACTTTCCTTTCTTCAATACTTCCTCTTATTATGACCTTATATGATCTAATTAAATTCAGCATGCAGTGTGTACCTCATCATATTACATGTGTGATGATCTTCAGAGTAAACAAATATCAAAACCTTTTCTCACCAGTTACATTTTATTCTATTAACTAATCTATAATACCTTCTAGTTTAAATAAAGGAAAAAAAAATTTCTAATTAAATTAAACTCATGGTTTTTATTTTCTAATTGATCAAAGATGTTATATTCTTTTAACTATGGAGACTCAGACAACTTTTGTAGAAGAAATGTAAACTCCCGGATCTCTGTAAGAGTAGATAATCTTCTTTCATAAATGTTGAGTGATACATCAAGTATTAAACAAGAAAAAAATATTTATAACTCTAAAAATTTTGCCAATAAAAATTGTTGAAAGAACAGCTAATCTCAATACAGTGAGATCTTGAAAATAATCTTTAAAAAAAAAAAAAAAATTAAAAAAGGTAGAAAGAAAAAGAAAAAAGAAAGAAAAGGAAATTCTTTTCTTTCACTTTCCGAGAAGTGGTGGTTCATATCCAATCCAAACATTCAAATCCGAAAAAGGTAAAGGCAAAATATTAAAATGGTCAATCCTCACCCAGCCCCAAACTTTCAAAGGATGCGTCTCAAAGATAACATATAATTCATCTCC
The DNA here is from genome assembly GCA_019974015.1 of Nephila pilipes. NCBI lineage: Eukaryota > Metazoa > Arthropoda > Arachnida > Araneae > Nephilidae > Nephila > Nephila pilipes. The sequence goes on from BMAW01004402.1 coordinate 151,223, forward strand.
GCATATTTGGACTTGTAATTACCGTCCGATGAAAGTCCCCGTCTACAATTTACGAGTAGAAGGCTTGTAGTCCTTCGTCTACTCTCTTTGATGTCTCAGACATTCAGAGAGCATATTTTTCTTTGTATCCTTTTCTCGTTAATTAGCTGTCTCTTTACAAGGAATTGGATAGCGATCTGATTTTATACTGCTGTTTGTAGAAAATGCAACACCATGAAAGAATCATCAGAATCAAATGAAATTTAATGCAGAAACGACTTGTACTGATACAAATAAATGATGAAATTTTCAAAACAAAAGAAACAAATTAAGCGTCCGAAATCAGTATTTGGTGCAGCCACCATGCGCTGCAATAAGTGCTGCTATACGACGTGGCATGGAATCAAACAGATGTTGAATATCTGCTTGAGGAAGAGAATTCCATATCGCTTGTATGCGCAACCAAAGTTCGTCTTTGGAAACTGCAGGACGCGGATCACGAGCGAGACGCCGACCAACCATATCCCACACGTGCTCAATAGGCGACATATCCGGTGAATAAGCAGGCCAAGGAAGAAGTTGCATGCGTTGTGCTGAACAGAAGTCTCGAACAGTCCGCGCAACATGTGGGCGTGCATTATCCTGCTGAAAGATAGCTCCAGGGATGCCTTGAAGGAAAGGAACGACTTCGGGCTGTAGCACTTCACGGACGTACCTGTTGCTATTGAGATTACCCTCAATTCGTATCAAATTGGATCGTCCATGATACGAAATCGCACCCCAGACCATAACTCCGGGTGTTCGACCACTATGTCGTTCAATAATACACTCAGGAAGGCAGCGTTGACCGGCATAACGTCTAACACGAACACGGCCATCATGGGTCCACAAATTGAAGCGTGATTCATCTGAAAAGACAACTTGGTGCCAATCAGCTCGCCTGTCTCTGTGCTCAAGAGCCCACTGCCGACGCAGCCATCGATGATTCGCCGTGAGGGGAATCCTGTATAAAGGCACCCTTGCACGCAATCCACGGCGCAGCAGACGACGACGAATTGACGAAGCCGACAATTGTACACCTGTAGCAGTAGACCAACGTGCTGCCAGCTGCCTGGAGGAAGCTGTGCGATCATTCACCGCCATGCGGAGCAGGTGTCGATCATCGCGCTCTGACGTCACCTTCTGTCGTCCAGTGCCTGTTTTTCGAGTTGTTCGGTGCTCGTCGGTCCACTGCTTCCAAACTCGCATCACTGTGGAACTGTTCCGCTGCATACGAGCTGCTATTGCGCGATAGGAAAATCCTCCTTCTCGAAGGCCGATTATCCTCCCTCGTTCAAACTCCGTAAGTTGCTTGAATTTCTTATTCTTCCGTCGTGGAGGCATACTCAGGTCTCACTAAACGTTTGCCACTAACAAATAATCATAGACTTTTTTCAACGTCCCACTACAGCACTTTATTTATACGCTTTCAGCATCAATTCAGAGGGCGCTGCGCGCGCCGCGCACGCGCGATGGCTCTGAAACTTTATTAATTTGCATAATATCCTATAATTGACATTTGCTGCGAATTTCATTTGATTCTGATGATTCCTTCATGGTGTTGCATTTTCTACAAACAGCAGTTTACAACCATATCCTTGTTTTAAAACTCTTTGTCTGAAACATTCCGGATATTTTTTAACAATTCCCCCTCTTGCTTGGATTCTTATCTTCTCTTCCGGCTTTTGTTTCATTGCTACGCTTCGTCCAATATTAGCGACGGATTTCGTTCCCTTCCTTTTTGACTCGGGTCTCTGCTCATCTGTTTTTTGATGTTCTATTACATTTCCCTTCCTACATCTCTTTTATTGTTTTATTTCTTTTAGTTCTGGTTTCATAAAAAATTCCTACCCTACCCTTGCAATTCGTTTTTGCTTTTCTTTTCCTTACACATATTTCGAAATTCTCTCATTCACTTTTTTATTTTGCAACTGAAGATTAGAACTCCATAATATGTTTATCCAGTGATATATAAAATATGAGTGAAAATAAAAAGGTATTAGCATCTTCTCTCATTAGGAAATCTTGATGTCATCCGAAAAGAAGTTTAATTTGAACCTCATGGAAATAGAATTACAATAAAACCGCGAGTTAACCAGACTAGTGAATCAACAGAATGTGACTGTATTAATACAAATGCAATGTCTTCATATTTTCCAATTACTCTGTAAAATATGTTTGACTAATACTGAAAAGTGAAAACTATATTAAATATATACAAAATACTGACACATTGTTAAAATAGTAAAAATATTTTTAAATAAATATAAATTGCAGCAGCATCCAGTTTTACAAAATGAAAAATAATAGTTTAAATTAGATTAAAAATTACCAAAAGTACACATAAGACATAATAAAAAAATTATGAAACAGCTATACTACGAGGTTTTATTCAAAAATAAAGCCTCGATGCACATAACTTTTATATTTGTACATCAATTTTCAAAATTTTTACCGAACCTGAAAGCTACATTTATTTTCTGTATAATACTTTAGTTTTCTTTATTTCCAAGTGTCGTTAGTGCATTTCGAACTGAAGGAGATGAATATCCACGTGAAGATGAGATGGAATCCGCGAGACATCGTTACATCCAACCTTGTTCCTTGCGACTGTCCCCTATTTCCAGATAATAAGGGTACCTAAACGGACATCACTTTCCATCTGGTGATGATTTGAAAACTGCTCTTAAAGCCTGATATCGTCAACAATCTAAAGAATTCTTCTCTGATGTATTTTCCCGGTCAGTTATGTGTTGGTGCATGTGTATGGAAAGGGATGGAGACTATTTCAAAAACTGAATAATTAATCACGTAGAGGATACATAAAGCTTTCCAGTACAGCAAGAATTGTGAAAATCTAATGACAAATAAAAAAGTTATGGCCACGGTAGCATTATTTTTCAGTCAAGCCTCAAAATATCAAATATTGAAAGTTATTGCAATAATAGATGGCTTCGTTGACCCTAAATAACTCTTTTAAATCTCAATAAAGCAATACTTTCATTCACTTACGTTGCAGCTAAGTTAATAAGAAGCATAAATATAAACTATATCATTCAACAAACAAAATAAAACCTAACTTTTATTGACGAATAAACTTTTACATAATAAATAAGCTATTCAAGAAATTCGCAAGTAAAAACGCGAATTGGGAATAAAACTGTTGCTAAAGAAAGCATTTTTCCAATTCCCGTGAAATACTATTCGTTATACGAGTATACTGGGTAAATGTGATTTTTAAGATTATATTTGAAGGGTATTTTTGGTGGGTGGAAGAAGCTTTAATTAAAACTTGATTTTAAAGTGGAAAGTAACTTAAATTTTATTTAGAAATGTTACTTAAGCTCTAAATACAGCTTTAAGGAAGTTATGTTAATTATTCATTTGTTGTTATCAAGTAAAAATATATCCTTATCGAATAAAGCTTTGTCATTTTTAAAGATATTTTTTTTTTTATTCTGTATCATTTTGTAAGTTAAAGTAAATTACCTGAGGGTAATACGGCCTCTCTTATTTCAAACTGAAATGAATATAATGAAGTTGAAAAATGTAAAATATAAGGTTATTAGTGCTGTATTAGTACTATAAGTTTTTAAAAGAATTTTGTTTTGAACTTTAGATTTCTACTATCAAATTTAATATTTTGCAAAATGCCTCTTTTTACAGTTAATGTAACAAGTGAAGATATTTAGGCCAATTTTTCTATTTCTCTAGATAAATCCATTTTTGCCGAGTTTTATTTCACATATGTAAAAGAAACGATGAAAAAAATAGACGACGGAACTTTATTATTTTTATAAGTAATACATTCTTTAGAGCTTTATTTCTATTTGAAATGGGTTGAATGTAAATAAGAAAACAAGCCTTCCAATCCTCTAGACTCCAGTTTTCCTAATCCTCTGTTTGTTTGATTACATGTTGACAAGGTGATAAGATAAGGAAAAAGCTGATGAAATTCAGTAGAATAAGCATAATATTAAATGCAATAAATATATGAAACTGAAACAATTTATAGACAAGTATTGCAGCTGTTAGTGAACGTAATATAGCCATCAATAGCCGTATAAGGCGCAATCATGGGTTTTTGAAAACACTGAAATTCATGCAATGAATCATATCCGGTTTGAGAAAATTAATCACATATTACTTTAAAACATTTTAAAAAAAACCTAACAGAATCAGCATTGCATTACAGTTCTTCAATTTCTCAACCGACCTCAAAGAAGGTAAACTTATCAAATTAAATTAACAACGACTATCCTGGAAAACCAAGCAAATTATGACAAAAAACCCTGCCTTCAGAAAAAATTATTCGACAAATCTCGCTCGGAGCTTTTTCTTAACTTCGTTTTCAAAGTAGTAGAGTCATCTGTTAGTTAACTGTCAAATTAACTCTGAAACCGGCAAGTGGCTGTATTTCCTTCAGATACCTTGTTTGGTTTTTTGAAATTAATAGTCTTCATACATAGATTTTTTTTTTTTTTTTTTTTTCATATACAATTCGGGAATTTTTTCTGATCAAAGAATCTCAAGAATTACTATCATTGATACAAACAAGATAATTCTTTTTATTTTTTGTGTATCGAAACAACATTATTTAACGGTTTGTGCTATTTTTATTCTATATCATAACAATTTGTAAGAAGAAACTATTTCCTGTTCATAAGCATTTAGAAATCGTAAATCTTTTCAGGCGAAAAGTTTTTTTTTTCGGCGGAGGGGGGCATTCATCGGAATTAGATTCTAGATTCCATAGTAAATATTGCTCATATAAATGGGTACTGTAACCTTATTATTTTGTTAAAATAGCATACGAATATCCTGTATATCATATTGCACCATTTTCACCGCATTAAACTACTATCCGAATTGTGCCGGGGGGAGTCAGGTTATTTAATATTTCTTCTTAATTTCAATTGAAATTTCTTATCACGAACCCATATGATTTAAACTTATTTACAAACTTGATAATTACATGATTTCTTCATTGTGATTAAAATATAAGCATGAAAAATCTTCTATTAATAGAAATTAACTTGTAGAACATATTAAGTGATTTCTCGACAAATTGGAACGCAATAAAATTATTAAAATTCCTTCATATATTTCAGGTTTTTTTGTACAATTCTCTCCCCTCCCCATATATTTCATAGTGAACCAAACATTCTTTCGCTGAGAGTGAAAAAAATCGATTTAATGTATCATTTGTTTTTTAATTATATTGATCTTTAATTTTTTTATAAATCATTAATAATTATTAATAATAATTATTAATTCTTATTAATAATTATTAATTCTTATTAATAATTATTAATTCTTATTAATAATTATTAATTCTTATTAATTATTAATATTTTTTATCTTTTTTTTTAGAAAAAAAAAATGATCGATAAGCTCCAAAAATTACAAATGAAGAGCAGCCTCTTACTTATAAAATTATTGTTCGAGACATTCGAACAGAACTCAACCTTCTTAATTACCAAAATAAAAGATCAATTTTATAAATACATTTTAATGGAAAGGGGCCTAATTTTGGAAGTATATAACTTTCTGTAATGTTATTTGTCTTACTTCATTCCATTCATATTTCCAATAATATGTCCTTCAAAAATGTTTGCATGTTGTTTGTCGTTCACGTACACAAAGCTAACAAGCATTTTCCAGTTAGTTTCTATATGATTGTCACATGATACAGCTGACTATTTCTTCTCGCGCAGTCTTTCTCTAGAAAATACTCTCACGTTTTGTTTATCGGCTATCCGATATTTTGCTTTGTTTATCGTGAAATTTACTGATTTTTTAGTAAGGAAGGTTATAAATTGTTCTAAAACAAAATTATTATCATTCATATCTTTGAACTGATTGAGAGTTCTTTCTCAATTTTATCATGGTCTGTAAAATTAATATTTTTACCTCTTCTGCATTAGTAGCGTTGGTCCTTTATAAGGAAATACTAAAAAAGTATACTACTGCTAAAAATTAGGAGTATTTTCAATTTTGGTAGATTATCTTCACAAGTACTGGACAGATTTTAACGAAATTATATTCCTAATTTGATATAATACAAAATAAAAAGTACCATATAATAGGTACGTATAAACGTGTGTTCATCTCGTCAGCATAGAGAGAGAAAGTATAAGAGAGAGATTACATAATGGAACAAAAAACATTGTTAATAGGGAGGATTCCCCCTTAAAGTTATACAGCTTTTATTAAAATTATTCTTGATGGAAATGAGACACTTTCTGAATCCCTGTGACCGTCGGTCCCACTCTTCCAGCAACGCTGTTTTCAGGTCCTGGATGGTTCTGGAAAGGGGGAAGTGAGTTGCAATTTGCCTACAAAGAGTATCTCAAACATACTCTATAAAGTTAAAGTCTGGAAATTTGGCGGGTTAGTGCATCTCGCTAATATCCTAACTTTCCAGAAAATTGTCTTCGAGATGAGTCCTGCAGTCATCGACCAAATTTAAAGGCCTTAAGGGGAGTAATCGGAGAAGGGAGAAATACTGCATATACGCAAATCATGTAATGACGTCAGAAATGGAGTAGACGTATAGTTGATCAAGATTTTCGTTTGTCAGAAGAGAACAGCTGTAAATTCTAGATAAGCATTGACGAGGATGTGACAAAATTTTATGTCTACATATTATTTCGCATCCTGAATTTGGTTTAGGTAAGTGTTTTACAGGTTTTCTCCAAGATAATTATATAAAAGGAAAATATAGGTGAATAAAAAAAATTTTAAATGGATAAAAGAAGTCACTTGACGTTATATGAGTATGCCGCTATTGATCAGTTTAAAAAGGCTACTCTGACTGGAGTGGAAGGACTACAGCCGATGCAATCGGTTGGTAAAAAATGTGCGTGAATGATTATCTTAAAGATACTTGCAATTATGGCTCCTAAAAACTCACTGGGAAAATGGAATGAACTTCTGTTCGAAGAGACAGAATAATTTTGCGTAAAGCTCGATGCGAAACAAATATCTACTGGACAAATTTTGCGTTACCACTTACTGATATGTCATGTGTGGATAGTTCAACGTTGGTTTAAAACAGATTTCGGATTTATTTGGAGGAAAATGGGCAGAAAATCACCCCACACCAAACCTTATCCCCCTCTCTGTTAAGTTTTTCAAGTTAAAAAGTTTAACATGGATGGTCTTGATGGGATAAATTATTATTGGCACCATGTAAAGGGTAACAAACATCTTTTATTTCGAAGTTAGTACAGAGGTGGTTTTATCTTGGTATGGGCTGTTTTCGGATAAAATGGCAAAATTGGGTATTGCTATCATAAATGGTTGAATGTGAACTTCATTCCTTATCAGCACATACCTAGCGAGTATTTACTGCCTACGTCACCTGTTATCGATGGTCAACATTTGATGTTTCTTCAAGATAGTGAGTTCGTTCAAACTCGACAGCTGTGTTTTCAATAGCGAATAGAGTGTCTTCATTGGAATTTTTAGCCAGAAGCCCGGTTATAAACTTCATAGAGAATATATGGGGATATTTGGTTTGGGTCATTTGTAGTAACGATCAATAGTACCATGCGTTTCTCAATTAAAAACATAGATTTTAAACGAGGGAAATAACATACCTGTAAACTTCACGAACTGTCACAAACTCTCTGACTCAATAGCAACTAGACTATTTGATGTTATCATGAATCATGGTGATTCAACTAAGCATTGAGTTCGCTTTTTCATATTTCCAATTGTGACTTTAATATTATGTTACACTTATTTTTTTGCTATTTCTTATAACCTTCGAATTTTTGAAAAGTTTTCATGGTCTGACATCTTTTTATGCGGTAAACTTTTAATTTTGCGCTTGCATACCATTTTCATTGAATTTAAATAATGTCATTAAAAATCTTGTGGCTTTAAAATTTTGTCGATGACTGCATGTGAACGAGCGTTCCCATCCATAAAAAGGAAATCACGGCCAACAGCACCCTTGAATCGGCAGAACATTAGGCTCTAAGATTTCATGTCTTTACCTCAAAGCAGTTACAGAGTTTTTGTCTAAAACATTTAGGTATGCTCTCCTTTCCATCTATAATACACTTAAATAAATCGCTTGAATAAATATTTATAGTTTTATATCATTAATTCACAACAACAGTCATATTAATGTTGCCTAAGTGGATACTGGGTTCCGGATCCTTTGTTCCAATATTTATTTATTTAACTACTTGTATTCGAGACAGGCAAACAAACTATTTAAATCATAGGATGTTACGTTGATTATTTTATTTTTTAAAATAGAACATATTGTAAATAAATTAAAATTTCCGTCTGTTTTCTGTATAACTTTATAAGTGAGTAAATCCCAAAAGTAAAGCCAAGGAACTTCAGTTCATTTTGAAAATATTTTGCTAATTTTATTCGAAAAAATAACAGGCTTTTATAAAATACATAGATATTGAGGATATTTTTTTAGTGATCTCTAATGACAATTCTTTAGTATTCTTATTGCAGAAAAAAAAAATGTAATTAATATATGTGGTATCTCTCAAGAACTGCTTAAGATATACTTATAAATTTATGATTGATTGATTTATATTAACTTTATTTATCACATTTAGAAGCACCACGAAGGCTACTGATGAAAAATCTCATAATTTTGAACAACCGTAAAGTGATGAGGATGACATTCGAACTGGCATTTAATTCTCCTAATTTCCACGGCCCGCCAATGTGAAGACTGTGAGCCACCATAGATTCCGTTGTATGGCGAGTCTGTAGTGGAATTAGGATACGAATTCAGGACTGGACGGAAACGAACGCTATAATCTCCAGATCATGACCACTCAGATATATATATATATATATATATATATATATATATATATATATATTAAATATTTTAAATTATTCTTTCATGGATTTTCAGTATATATATATATATATATATTCCTTTCAAAATATATTTTTTGAATCAAACACATAATCTTTTTATCGTTGAATGGAGTGGTTATATTTTCGTTTGATAAATAATTCTTTTTTTATCCTTTTAACGAACATCAATAAAATAACAGTGGATCTTTCTGAACGATGTTATCTCACTATCTTATATATTTTCAACGGTTTTATTTCATCGTTTCGTGAGATAACTTTGTGTTGCTTTAATTTTTGTTATAACTTTCACTTTATGAAGAAAACTGAAAATTGCACCAAGATATTAAATATGACTTTTTCATATTTTGTCGTCTCGAATATCACTTCTCTTTAAAACCACTTTCATTTTCGATTTTGATCCTCTTAACTTTTTTCTCAAACCATCTTGCAAACTGTGATCGTTATTCTGTAAATTAAAATTCGATATTTTCAATAAAATTTAATTTATTTGTGTATTTCGAATGCTTTTTAACGATCTAGTCACTGTACATTTCCTTGATTTTATGCAGTTCATTTTCTGAAAATAATGATGCGCAACATTTCTAAAACAAGTAAATTGGATAAATAAGATTGTTATAGCAATAATTTTCTACGTGAACTACACAATATTTTAATTCTCTTAAAAAAATTTATGTTCTTTATTTTACATCAAAACATTTCACAAAGTACATATTATGCACAAAATTTGTAAAAATAAAATTATCTTAAGAAATATATATATATATATATATACATTCCAAATTTATTTGTTTTGATGTTCTGCAATATATCAATAATTGTATTGATTTTACATTAATTTTGAATTGTCAGCAGAAAATATTTATAGCAAATTTAAATATAATGAGAAAAATTTATTCAACTATTAACTTTTATTCTCTTTGAAAAATTGAAAACACTGCATAATCAATAAATTAAAGTTAATTTTAAAATTTGCTACTTGAGAAATACAGTTTAGTTCAGCTTCTACGTGTTCTAACTTATCATATTGACCTTTCAACATCAAAGATAAAAAACAGCAGAATGTTAAGTTCTAAAAACTCTCACCGATAACATTCGCTTACATCACTTCCTTTTCTGCACGTGTTTCTCATTTTTTAGGAAATAATTTGAATTTTTTGGAGACAATGAACGAAAATACAAACTTCAACTTCCTCTCAAAACATAGCACTAATTTCACAAAATATTTTAAAAACATAACTGGTTATTTTGCGCATTTTTAATCATTTTGTGTATTATGCTGTTTTCAGTTATCTCAAATTCTTGAATTCTTATTCTTTTTTGAAGAAACGTGATTATGTTAGTTCATTAAATATTTATTTAATAACGCCATTAGTTGAACTAATCTAAAGAAAATTTGTATTAATAGATATACTTGTAGTTCATTTTAAATAAAAGCGTTAAGAGTTTGTAGCTTTGTTTTTCCATGAGTAGTTAGTCGAAATATTGAGAAAGGTTATTGTATTATATATATTTTAAAAACAAGCAAATATATTTCTTCATTAACTTATCAAAATCGAGTTAATAAGTTCTTTTCGTATATTTTTAATTTTATTGTTATTATTTTTGAAATTTTGCAATAAATTGCTTGCAATAGCTTATTACACAAGAAATCGAGTTAATAAGTTCTTTTCGTAAATTTTTAATTTTATTGTTATTATTTTTTGAAATTTTGCAATAAATTGCTTGAAATAGCTTATTACACAAGAAATCGAGTTAATAAGTTCTTTTCGTAAATTTTTAATTTTATTGTTATTATTTTTTGAAATTTTGCAATAAATTTCTTGAAATAGCTTATTACACAAGTGATTTTGCTTTTAGCTCGTTCCTCCCCTTTTCCCTTGAAATAATATGCATGCTCTTTGAGAGGGAATTTTAACTTTGATTAATAGTTTATTAACGACGCACTTTAATAAGATAATAGTTTTTAAATAAACAATTTTTTTTTTATTTTGAAGCTGCACGAGGACTATTGACGATGGACCTCGCAGATATGAACCACAGTCAAGTGACGACGACACTTGAGGTGGTATCTCCTTCATACTTCCACACCATGTCAACGGGAGGACTTGAAATCTCGACAAATTTAGCGCGCATTATCCTTGCAATACGGCTTGTCTTTTAGTGGAATCAGGAATCGAACCCTCGACTCGACGGAAAGAACACCAGCGTCGAGCTCGGGACCATGACCACTCAGCTATCGTAGATAAAGAAATAGGGGGGGGGGGGCGGATTATAAGAGAAAATTAAAGAAAAATTGATATGCTGGTGATTTTTATTGTGCCGGTTTTTCCCTCCTCCCCTTTCTCTCATTTCTTCATATAAAAAATTTGAAACAGGAATTATTATAGGCAGCCATTGTCTTATAACTATTAAATAAACAAATTATTATAGAGTTTGTGCATTTCAGATTCCCTATTCTATAAATCAGTTTCATTTTGTTAATAAAGCTCAAGCTTTAAGTTCATTTAATGGCGTAATGAATTGTAACAATTTGTAATTAATTAATTCATAGCTCTGAAACCAATTAATATACGAGTTAAGTCTTTGGAAACTGAATATCTCGCATTCTTATCTGCACTCCTGCTCATAAATTAAGGATAATGATAGTTTGTGCAAATAAAGTAACATTAATGTAACATTAACGACTGGACTACCGTAACTTTAAGCATTAAAACCATTTATCTTTTGCGTTATAAATAGATAATTTCAAAATATGCTACATTCAATCGATGTTTTATTGTTTGGAATCTTGCAGTTAGTGTAACAGGATTAACCTTTTTCACACTATGACATAAAAACTAAAAAAAAAATTATTTTTAAATTCTCAATAAATGAAGATTTTCGTTAAGCTGTAGATTCTTCATCACTTTAAATTTTGATAAGCCGAAGGCTTGAACCCTTCGCATTTGAGTATATTTTTCACTATCTTTTTCATTAACATCTTTCCCAAAAAAAAAAATGAAAAACGAAAAGTTTAAAATTAAATTTGTTACGCATCGTCCTTTTGAAGCGGCTGACTTTGTAGGGCTAAAGAATGAAATTGCAGTATAAAATCTATGTGCCTAAAACTCAAAACTTAGGCATAATGTTTATAATGGATTTATGAAAATCGACTCTTTGCTGTGTACTGGTAATGTACATCCATAAGGCAGAATTTATAACAAGACCCTTAATAATTCTCCTTCAAATCCCTTAATCGAAATCCTTATTAGAAGTCTCCTAATAACTTTCACAGAGAATTCTCATCACATCTGGACAAAATTTGAATTACTCTTACTGAGTTAGAAAGTTATTATGCTTATAAAAACAGCTGAGATCTATAGAATAGGTATGCATGAATTATTTTACGCGCGATGCATTTTAATGTATGTAAGCTTTAATTTGTCTTTCCCTCGATAAATTTTACGAAAATATTTAATTTTCGACTCTCTTGTTTCTTATAAATCTATATTGTAACAACACCTCTATTTTGAACTATAATACGTAATCGAACTGCCATTGTTGTGAAAAATCTTTCAGCACCTTTCTTTAGAACATTTGACTAAATATCGAAACTGGACAATAAATATATATTTCCAACTTATAAAGAAAATAACTTTCTCACAGACTAAAGCACTCGAGAGCTTGCGCTTTCTTAAAGAAGTTTTTCCTTCAAAATTTACCCGACTATTGTCAACAGTGGCGACGAATATCCATCTTATCCAATCAATATTTCAGTTTATTTTTAGAAATACGAGTACTTCGCCGCTCGGAAATCCTGGACACCTGAGCATCAAGCTTCAGAGTTAACGTTTCATCTCTTTGCCATATATTTTATTCTGAACTTTACCGTGAATAGTCCTTAGCATACATTAACTATTCTTTCAAACGATTCACTGGAACTCTCTTCGGACATCTTTAAAATTCGATCTGCTTTAATGATCCAAGGGAACCAAAATAGCAAATAGAAACAGAATCGATTACAAATGGAGACAGAAGGCAAAGCAGGCGAGTGCCGCAAATAGATGTGCACATTATTTAAATGAAAGGTGGAACGATCTGCATCGCAGGAAATAGCGTGTTGCAGGAAAACGATGGCGAAATCACACAGGTGTGACGTTTCAGTGGGTGAATGGCAAAGGAATTGCATTGAAGGTGTCTTGCTGGAGTCGGTCGAGGATTCACGGACCACGAAGCGCGTCACACCTTCAACCCTTTTTCAAAAATATTTTCTTTTCTTCAACTCTTTTAGACCACACACGATAGCAATATATCGTTAGGCAAAATCGTTTATATGGACACGTATTGTGTATGGCGGCAACTAAAATTCCTCACTTACTTTACTTCTTATCTCTATACTTGGACGCCTTTCAAATCTTGTTATTTTACTTTGAATGATAATATTTTAATTTTGCTTTTTAATAAAATGTTCTCCAAAAAATAAACTGTTATGTATTGTAAAATGAACCAGTGCGCCAGATTTACATTATGCACTTTTCAATCTCGAAAATAAGTCTTCCCTTATGAGATCAAAAATATTTTAAGGGTTCCGAACACCTTTGAAGAACTTTGTTTTCTTTCTAAGAGATTGATTGAAATCCACTAAATGACACGTTTCGATTTAATTTCCGTCAGAATTAATTTCCGACTCATAAAGCCTTGAACAATTCTTTATAATTTTGATAAAAAAGGGTAAATTTATGAGAGATTTATTTTTAGCATTTTTTTTTTTAATTTGAAAAATATCTAATGAAAAACCATTTCGCTTTCAAGAAAAGTTGCTCTACCAAAATTATTTACACTGTTATCAGTTTAGTTTAGTTTATATTAACGTCGCACTAGAAGCAACACGAGGGCTGTTGGCGACGGACCTCGTAATTTTGAACCACGGTCAAGTGACGAGGACGACACCTGAGCTGGCACCCCCCTCTCCTAACATCCACACCACGCCAACGGGAGGACTTTGGGCCCCAAACAGATTTAACGTGCATCAGCCCCGGCTACACGGCGGATCTTCGGCGGCCAAGGATAGAACCCGCGACTGAACGAAAACCGCCGCCGCTAGTCCACGACCTTGACCACTAGGCTACCGCGGCCCTACACTGTTATCAAGTAAGTTCATTACAAACTATAATATATTTACCAAAAAAAAAATAATAATAATAATATTCAAGATTTAATATGTAGCTCTGAAGCTCTGAGTATATATATATATATATAATTTTTAAAATATCTGACCGTATAAAAATTACTCCATCAAAATATTTCAAATATAACTTTTAGAATAAAATATACTCGATAAGTTGGCGAAGTTTCGAAATAATCTCGTTTGATAACGATTTGAATTATCTTATATCAAGTTTAGAATTTTTTTTATTTTATTTCATTTATTTATTTTATTATTCATTTATTTATTTTGAATTAGAGATTTTAAATCATTTCATTTTAATGGAAAAGAGTTCAGAAATACACAAAAATCAACACTCAAAATGTATTAAAGCATACTCAAATTTGTACACGAAAGAACGAGAAATTTGTGAACTGCGATGTATATTCATTTAGTCGTCAAACTAAAAATAAAGTTCACGCCTGCATGATTTAATTCGTGTGGACGGAGGAATTGCTTTATTGAGTACGACTCAATTCGGTAAAGTGCATTACGAGGTTAAAAGAAACACAATAAAAATTCATATAACATAACGGACAATTTTTAACACTTACATTTACTTTGATGTATATATTATAATAAAATATTACACTCTCCATATCGAAAGTATTGTCCTATTTACATAAGTTACTGTATCGAAATGATTGTTTCATTAAGAAAAAACTTTTCTTCTTACCCAGTTATTAATTTCAAGATATAATTTATTAATTACGATGATATATTAGTATAATAAGTATTTATTTAACTTTTATTTTACTTATTATACACTCATGTTATATTTAATTTTTAAAATTGTTTATTGCTCCATAGGCCTTATTAATGGATTCTCTGGAACAATTTATGAGGATCGAATGTGGAATATTGATCGAAGCAATGACTTTTTCATGTGTGTCAGGCTTTAGTTTTTTTTTTAATTTTTATTAACGTCATACTAGAAGCAACACGAGGGCTATTGACGACGGACCTCGTAATTTTGAATCTCCGTCAAGTGACGAGGGCGACACCTGAGTTGGCACCCCCTCTCCTAACTTCCACACCATGCCACCGGGAGGAATTTGGACCCCGACAGATTTAACGTTCATCAACCCCGGCAACACGACGGGTCCTTAGAGGCCAAGGATCGAACCCGCGACTGAACGAAAACCGCCGGCCACGAATCCGAAACCCTGACCACTAGGTCATGTGTGTGGCAGCTTTTCATTATTTCTCCCATCAACCTGAATAGTGCATTCCATGACATGCTGCAAAGTCAAAAAAGCATCATACGATATTTAACGCATTGAATGAAGTTTTAAACATCTTGAATACAAGTTGGTTTATGTTGATAGGCGTAACATGATGTTACAATGATGTATCAGCATTAAGTAATCCAAGATGTGTAAGTCAGGGCTGTTGGGAGATTGACAACAGTGTTGGATGTTTCATCCATCTTTAGATTCCTCTGCAGCTACAATGGCATCATCTGCAGTTTTGTAGACACATGTCTTTTTTATTACCGATAGCCTATCTAATGCAATGCTTAAATTCTTCTTTTTCCCTGGCAGTTTCTCAATGGCTTCAGTAGAACAGCTCAATTTCTTTCATAGAGCTCTATTAAAAGGAATGAAAATAAAATCGACATATAGAACTAAAATTCTATTTTATAGCAGTAGTAATAAGGTATTCAAAACCAATCTTCCCGCCTCTATTCCTTTAATACAATACAAATTTAGAAATAGGACAATTATTACAATTCGGAAGAAGCAAAAAAAAATTAAAATACACACTTTGAGACACAAAATATTAGTAAGAACTTGAGGAGCTGAATTTTTATTTTAATGAAAATAAATGTATGTAATCTTAAAGTATGGTTACATTTAAAATACTACCCTTTTGCATTGATGCAGCGTTGCCATTCCCTGCCCTTGCAACTGTTGAAAAAAATGCTTCAGAAGTATTTTTTGGTTCAGCTAAACTTGCGATCCTCCTACAATTTCTTCTTTTCTTTGAAAACTTTGTCTTTTAAAGATTTTTTTTTTTTTACCTTTAAATTTAGAGAAAACAAAGTCTCTGGTCTCAAATCTGGTGAATATGGAGATGGAATAATTTCCAGTTCATTATGAATCAAGACTTGACATACTGTAAAAGCTGTATGTGATGCACGTTATCGTGATGAAGTGAACATGCGGGATTGCGGTTGTTGTTTCCACATTTCAGGTTCCGGAGCTTACTTTTTCGCACCTTTTCCCATAAACGCCTTTAATCATTAATGTTAAATTCAGCATCAATCGTTTTATTTGGTAGTACAAAGTCAAAATGAGCTATGCCCAAAACATCGGGGAAAAAAAAAAAAAAAAAAAAAAGCAAAACTTTAATTTTTATACGGTTCTTTCGACCAATTTCGGAATATAGCTCCTCCTCATCGGCTTGATTATGAAGTTTCGACATTATAGTTCAATACCCAATTGTTTGAAAATTTTAATGTCATTCTATTAAATATTTTGTCAATGTTCGTGTGTGTTCAATTCCTCACAGCTGTTTCTTTTAATCACCTGTCAAAATGTTAGACGTTACACGTTTGCAGCCTCAATAAAACGTGATCTTTTAACATTTATTTTAATTTATCTTAAATATCCCTCAAATTTATTCTTCTATTTTACTGGATAACAGCAGCAAAACATCATTTCATATAATAAAGTTACTGTTCTTGATGGCCGATTGCGGTAGCTTTGTGGTCATGGTCGCGGACAAGTGGCCGGCGTTGCTTTCTTTACGTCGTGGGTGCAAACCCTGAACCCACTAAAGACCCATCGTGTAACGGGGCTGATCCACGATAAACCTGATCGAGGTCCCAAGTCCCCCCGTTGGCGTGCTGAGGAAATTAGGAGAAGGATGTGTTAGTTCAAATGTCCTCCCTTTCACTTGACGGTGGTTCAGAATTAGAGGTTCGTCATTAATAGCTCTCGTATTGTTTCTAGGTAAGATAAGTAAAGGTAATATTCAGTTACAAGTATATGTGTATGTTTTAAGTAGCCAATTAAAGGTACCATATTGGTTAAAATGTATCTCGCTGCAATTAGAATACTAAATAATTATCACTCGAGATTACTGGGAAAAAAAACAACCTCAATATCTACGTACATTAAAAAAGCCTGTTAGTATTTCGAATAAAATCAGCGAAATATTATAAAAGCTAATTATGTTATACGGAAAACAGAATGAAAATTTTAAATTATTTACAATATACTCTATTCCATTAATCAAAATAACCAACGTAATTTACTACGATTTAAATAATTTGCTTACCTGATCCGAAATTAAAAAATAAAAGAAATAAATATCAGATCAAGTAGTTTGAAACCTAGAATCCATTTAGGGAATATTATTTGCATTGAATAAATAAAAAAGGACTTTAAATATTGAAGTAATCATTTTATTTAAGCGTTACATAGTCCTCCCGTTGGCGTGCTGTGGAAGTTTGGAGAGAGAGGTGCCTGCTCAGGTGTCGTCCTTGTCACTTGATCGAGGTTGAAAATTAGAGGTGAGTTGCCCACAGCCCTCGTGTTGCTTCTCAGTGCGACGTTAATAAACAATCACATCACATATCGAAGGTTATACCATGTGGTTATCATCTTCTGTCCATTCTTCCTCATTAAAACTTTTCTGACACTCTCTAATTTTTGCCCTTTGAGGTATATTTATTCTCAAAAGCTTCGTTAAAAAGGCCTTGAGCTTCTTTTCCCATTCCATTCAATTTTACTCTAAATTTAGCACGAATTTACTGCTTTTTCATATCATTCACTTTGTTTCTCATTAAAAACTACGAATGAAAGAATTCAAAGGAAGTGAACAAGGTATGATAAGAAATTCAGTTCCGCGATTTTTTTATGGCCTTGTATTTATTAACAAATAGTTTCTTTCTTTTTTGTTGCCTTTAATTTGTGTGTTTTATGAAATATGTTTTGAATTTGTATGAAAAATTGAGTGAATAAATTTGAGTTTGTTATTTCTGGTTTAATGACACATCATTAGTGAATATTCGACACATAATAACGGAGTCATAATGAAAAAAAAAGAATTTTGGTTTTACTTATAAGGCATTGATATCTGGGGAATTTCGGTTTCAGGAATATACAGAGCTACGCAACATTAACAAGAAAGAAAAAAAAAAAACACGTATTTTTTTTTCATTTCAAATGAACATCGTTACCATTTGTGCAATTGTACGCGGCTGGCCATTAAAATTGCAACATAATGAAAGAAAGAAAATACAAAAAAAGATTTATTGTACTTAAATAGTATGGCTTGGAGACAAAATGATTAAATTTGCAAGTAGTTTGAGGGTTTACAGGGGTGCGAAATTAGTAGAAACAGCTGCCATTCCTGGCACCTAAAACGGTCCTTACCCGGTTATGCATGCGGTTGAAAGGGGCTTAAATGACAGAAACTAGCAACTCATCCCTTACTGCTTTCTTCCTTCATCCATTTCATCAACCGTATCAGCGGAAGAGGGGTAGGGGGCAGTCTCTCAGCAATACATGACCAGATGTTTTGAATGGATGACAGATCTGGAGACCGTGCAGGCCAAGGCAACAGTCAAATACTCTCTATGTATCGAGGAAGATCAGAACGCGATGTGCAACATATGATCTTGTATTATCTTATTGGAAGATGGCGTTTCGCAGGCTTCGAAGATAGATGCCCTCATTGGACGTATGATATCAGAATGCACCGAACTGCTTTCAAATTACCGTCGATCCATACTAGAAATGTACGTGTCGTGTACCCAATGGTTGTCCAAACAATCACACTAAGTGTAGGATCCCTATACCAATATCGAATGCTAGCAGGAGACTAGCGGTCTCCTCTGAGTCTCCAGACACGTATACGGCCATCAGAATACTGCAAGGACTCGTCTGAAAACACGACATTGTGCCACTCCTGAATTCAGCTTCATCATTCGGTGCACCAGAGTCGCCGTCTCTCTGTATTCTGCATTGTCAATGGAAGCCGAAGGAATGGTCGTCGTACTTCCACGTTGTTGCAAACGTCATTGCACCGTACGAGCGGATATTGGGCGTGCTGCAAACATGCCCATTTCCTGACGAATGGTCCGTAATGTGGTTGTAAGGTTATATTAGTGAAATAATTCCTCTGAGATTAATTGACTGAGTTATGAGGAATGGGGAGCAGGAAAAGAGCTGTTATCTCTAGTTCCTTTGAGTTATTATTTTAAACTTCAAAGTCTTCATCTGAAAAGCTGCGACAGTTAAGAAAGTGAGCCAAAAATGTTGCCTTCCTCCCATTAACGTAACTCAAAATTATATCTGTTACCAATGGTCTAAATGAAATGAAAAGTGACTTTAAATGAAATTAAACCTTAACGTTCAAAATTATTGTATAGTAAGTAAAGTACAATTTGTTTTTCCAAAATGTTTACCTAAATGTTATGTATTCACCAATATATATTTTTTGTGAGAAGCATAGGTATTACCGTAAATTAACAAATTACTCTGAAAAGAGAGGATAAATGTATTAGTTTTAGTTTAGTTTATATTTAACGTTGCACTAGAAGCAACACGAGGGCTATTGGCGACGGACCTCGTAATTTTGAACCTCCGTCATGTGACGAGGGCGACACCTGAACTGGCACCCCCTCTCTTAACTTCCACACCACGCCACCGGGAGGAATTTGGGCCCCGACAGATTTAATGTTCTTCAACCCCGGCAACACGGTGGGTCTTTAGAGGCCAAGGATCGAACCCGCGACTGAACGAAACCCTGACCACTAGGCTACCGCGACCACGAGAATGAATGGAAGGACACATATGCCCGTCATTTTGAACTTATTCCAGTGACCATGGCGGCTAGTATTTCACTCCCCGAACTTTCAAAACTACGTGACGATTTCGAAGCGCGATTTCATTTTAATGTGCAATAGACCCAATTGTTGCATGCGATAAGTTCAACGGTGGGATTTATTATTCCAATCGGTAAATGATGACAAATAATTGTTTTGTTTTTCGTCTCGTTAAATGTTAGCTTGTAACCAAACTAATTTAAAGAATTCATAGGGACCATTGTAAATATCGCGTATATCAATGGTCTCGACTTTAAAAGAACAGACTTAATATATTAATCCCACTAGCTTCCACTCGAACGACACGTATAGATAAATGTAAGTGTTTGATGAATAAAAAAAATAAAGCGCGTGTAAAATGAAAGACTTTTTAAAGAATATTCTTTTCAGACGAAGAATCCCGATCACGTCATTTGATGAGAATCAAACAGGTGGCATGTACAGCACAAGTGCGATTTGAATGAGATAGAAATGATATGAAGATTAAGAAATAATTTAAACGTTAGCTGTAACGTTACTTGAGACATTATTGACCTCGATTTAAGATTTTTAATTCAGTCGTTTCGGGTGGGTTCTTTTTACATCGATCCAAGAAAAGTAATCCAATTTTGATCAGATTGTTGAGATCAGCTTTTGTTTATAAACTGTTAGTGCTGCGTAATGTTAGCGATAACAGCAAAAGATTGATTTCCACTTGATTAATTAAAATCATTTTCGTTATAGAAATACTCATAAATATATAATTGTTTTGATGTAACCGCGATTCTAAAATGCTCCAAAATTTGCATTTTTATTTTACTTTATTTATTTGTTTTGCTGCTAAAAAAACATACTCTTCGCTAAGTTAGTAGATGTGTTATTTATGAGAATTCTAAAAATATAACGTTCTAAAATTGAATTTTAATATTGTAAGGAAACGTGACACGCCGTGGAGAAAAATACATTTATTGCACAAAATGTGTTTTTTAGGATCCTGGTGCATTTTCCTCAAAATTTACTACATCCATAGAGTTCATATTTTCTACATTATGAAATAAGTCTATTTTCTAAACAGTGAACTTAATATTTTTCCTATAAAAATCCGCAAATGTTAAATTTGGCTCAATAATTGTACAAAAATTGTGCAAATACTAAGTTATAAATTTTATAATTCTATTGAATTCAATTTTTGATTATATATGCTATATCTCTTATATATATATATAACCTCTATATGATGTTAAATTCATAGAATGTTATGCTTACTATGTATGTACTCAGCATTGTTTTTTTTTTTTTAATTATAAATGGAATCGATATACCTAAAAATAAGTACATAATTTACAAATGTTAATACAGCTATTGTTTATTAATTACTGATATTATTTATGTTTATAAATGTGATTTTCATAGCATAAACAGGTACATAAATATGCAGAGTACTCCAATGTTAAAATAAGACTTCAATTAGTTTTGTTGGAAGTAAACGCAATGAGAATTATGGCACAATTACGAAAAAATAATTTATTTACAGAAAGACAAATATAAGAGAGCGCGGCAGGGTGACTTTCACGCTTGCAGATTCAACGGCATCAGGAGTCATGTAGTGACGTATTAGTTCTCAGGAGAGAACTTCGCCATCAATTGCGCGCATGCGCCGCCGAAGCTTACATGGCGCGGCGCAATCAATTTTATGTTGAGGGAAGGGAACACAAACTTAAATAAATTAATAATTATAAATTAAACTTAGAATAAAATAAATTCATTTTTTCGCTACGTTTTTTTTATATTTCACTTGGTTTGTGTCTGTGTGTGTATCAACGTGTCATCAAATTTTCGATCGTTAATTTAACCAACTTCCCATCAAGCTAGAGCTCTGGAACTTTGGGAATCGTTCTAACTCACTTAACAATGCAATATTTAGACATTTGCGACAAGTTTAATATTTCAATTATTTTTTAATAAACTTTGCCACCACATAAAAACGTTGATTTTTATCTCGAATTATTCCTAGTCAAAAGCGTCTCAGAGTTACCTTACATAATCAGCTATAACTTTATTTTTTTATGATACATACTCGTATAGTGGGTGACTTATAACTATTAGATTATAATAAATATAAAAGTAAAAGAATTTTATTCATAAACAATTTTGGACTGTAAAATAAATATTTTTAAATTAACTATAGCAATTTTTCTACAACGTAACTGTAACTACTGTGTCTAGAGTTAATTCTAAATGTAAGAAAATATCTTACAATTTTAAATATAGCAGTTTAATCACTGAATATGCATTAAAAACTAAATGTTACAACATTTTATAATTGCATTTATTTCTTTATTGAAACCACAATTTCTTTAAATTCAAAAAGTTAATTTGAAAATTTAGTTATTTATAAAACTTGGTTTGCACTTGGTTTTTTAATTAACGTTGTACTAGGAGCAACAAGGGTTGTTGGCGACGGACCTCGTAATTTTGAATCTTGGTCAAGTGACGAGGGCGACACATGAGCTGCATCCCCTGTCCTAACTTCCACATCACGCCAATGGTAGGACGTTGGGCTCCAACAAATTTAACGTGCATCAGCCCCGGCTACACGGTGCGTAGTTAGTGGCATCAAGACTCGAACCTACGACTCGACGAAAACCTTCGGCCACGAGTCCGATTCCTTATCCCCTGGGCTACTGCTTCCTTAAAAAATAAGCAAAATACAAATAGTATGTTTTCACATTTATGTATATTTAAATACATATGCTAGATAAAAATAAAACCATAAAATAAAATCTAATATTTTTTTTCCATGAAAAAACCGTTTTAAATAACTTCTATAACTACTGATAAATTAATATAAGAAAAATATCAATTTTGTAATAATTATTTTTATCTCATAAATATAATTATATATATATATTTCTTTTACAGTAATATATTAAACATTGTATGATTGTTTATCAACGTGGCACTGAGAAGCAACACAAAAGTCATACTACGATTGTCTGTTTTTTTTTCATTGACACAGACATCGAAAAATCACTGCACATTTACCAAAATCATTTTCCCTGATGTTCTATTGCAACAGGAACTACGTTCAAATTGTGCATTGTCATTTCAGAGAAATTTGCCTGAATAAACATATTTCAGAATGTTCTTTTCTATTGGATTCATTTCACAAAATTGTTAACTTAAAAGTCGAAGCGATCACATTTCAAAATAGATAACACTTATTCTTCCCATTCTTATTATTTTTGCCGAGTTATCGTTTCTGACTCCTGATTTTTATCGTATGACTTTTGAACTTTTTAAAATTTAATTTTCGTATTATGTGCACTGATTCACAACAGCGGCGTAGCATGGGAGGGGACCGTGGCAGGCACATACGTAGTTGAGTGACCGAGCTCGCTAAATATACTTACATTTATGTGAAAATTTCGCCAACATTTTATTCAAAATAAATATAATAAAATTTCACTTTTTGAATTTCGAGACGGACGCGATCCGTTGTTGCCACGCTACGAATGTAATCAGTGTGTCAATTTTGATTTTTGAACGAATGTCCTTGAACAACTCATAAACGTGACGGTGAGCAGGTGACATTTAACTTCAACTTTTTTGTTATTTAGAAGAGCGGTGCGGCGTTTTGTGATATTGTTCATTTTAAACTTTGATAACGTTTGATGTGTACCTAAATTTGTTGGTTTCTGAAAAGTCTAAAGTTTGCTTGCAATATACGATTCGTCGAATATATAAGAATGTAAAGGTAAATGTTTCTTTTATTTTTAAACTTTTCGATGGCTTTGACCTCATAGAATGTTTTTCATTTGTTTTAAAGTATTGAAACATAAGTAATTTAATTTCACACTCAGGTAATGCATTCGTGATAATTTTTATTTCTATAGGAGGGGGGCACATTTAGGGTACGTACTGGATGGTAGAAATCGACGCTAAGCTACCGAGTCACAAAAGTATATAGAGCAATTGTGATCACGTCTTGCGAAGAGAAAAGATTTATAATTTTATTACATTTGAAATAATTTTTTTCAGGAACAGAAAATCTAAATGTGATTTTAAAACGAAAAATATTACAGAAATACAAAAATTGAATTAAAAAAAAGGTGATTTAACTTAAAATCGATATGTAATGAATGTCACAAAAGTGAACAAATCAAGACAAAAGAGTTGAAAAAAAAAAGATAATTTTGACAAATTTCTTTAGCAAATACGTAATTAATAGGGTAGTTTTTGACTTTTATCAGTGTTTTAATCTTGATGAAATTAAGTTCACTAAGTTTGTGAATGACAGAAAGAACATTCTACCACTCCTACAAAAATAATCTTCCTAGATATTATTATTATTTTTAAATATATCATGTTTCCTAACTTTTAGAACAAGGTAGCGTGCTAAGTATTAAGTAGGATTAATATCGGGTAACTCAAAAGACGTTTCGGCATAAATTATATTTCAAAATATTCAGATAGCTATATTGATTCATTATTCCATCAGTTATTACTAAATTATCTACACCAGCTGCTGACGTGCAACCCAGAACCATTATAGTACGCTCCACGCTTTACAGATCTTTGGTTCAAACTCTGGTTTTGGTTTTCTTTAAATATTTGGGAGTAAACCTGATTCGTTTATGTTAAATTTACCTTCAACCGAAATGAGATGGGATTCCAGTAATTTTGATTATGAACGGTTTTCTTTGTATAATCCGTTCATGGTATTCTGCCTTTCTTAACATAAGAAAAATTAATTGTCTCAGGAATGCACGACTTACCCAAAGTTTTCTTCAGTTTTAGAGCTTTGAATCTTCGGAATTTTCTCACAATAATCCGACTTCCTCGGAATGTAAGCATGTGCGGTCGTCCAGTTCTTACAGTATGCAGAATAATTACCCTATCCTAGCACTTTTGAATAATTTTTTGCACTGCTTCAGGACCTTTCCCAATCACTTTAGAGATTTACCTCTCCCAGTACAGTTTTATTATTAAATCCTTCAGCTCATGTGATTGTTCCTACCCTCGTAGACCCATTGGTGAACTGTGGCAAGAGAGATAATTGTAGCAAAACTTTCCGAATTATCTACATAAAAGGAAAAAAAAAAAATTCTGGTAGTTTAGTTTTTGTATTATCGTAGCACTAGAAGCAACATGAGGGCTATTGGCGACGGACCTCGTAATTTTGAACCACGATCAAGTGATGAGGACGACACCTGAGCTAGTACCCCCTCTTCTAACTTCCACACCATGCCACAGGGAGGACTTTGGGCCCCGACAGATTTAACGTGCATCAGACTCGGCTACACAGCGGGTCTATAGCGGCCAATGATCGAAAGGACCGCGACTGAACGAAAACCGTCGGCCACGAATCCGAAGCCATGACCACTAGGCGACCGCGGCCACAAAATTCTGGTTGAACGATGTTTAGCCTTTTGAACAACTAATGCTCCAGTCTACCGGTCATTTTGATTTCTTAAACATAAAGTTAATCCTATGGAATTTCTATTATCGTTTTCAAATCTATACTATTTTATCTTTTTGAACGCAAAAAAAAAAAAAAAAAAAAAAGATTCGAAAGAGAAAAAGGTAATGAAGATTTCGTTCGATTTTTGAAAAATATTTCGGAATATATTTTTTTATGTCCGGAAAGTCCACAAACGAATCATTAAAATAGGAGCTAAAGTACTTCTGAAAATCGGAGAGAAAATGTAATTCCACAGAAGCCTTCATTATTTTTTTTTCACTTTCGGGTGCACTCTTTGCATTCAGATAGATCAAATAGTAAAGATTTGAGGTCGGGAGTAGAGATTCCATAGGATTAACATTACACTCACGAAATCAAAATGGCCGGTAAACGGGGAGTACCTTTTTAACTTTCAAAGTGCATACAAACTTTTGGGTTGTTAATTTTCACCGATGGATAAGAAAACCTGTTTGATAATGAATGTAACAGGAAATCAAGATGGCCTTAAATTTTTCGTTCTTTTTAAAGCTCTATTCTTAAACAGTAAGTGATATCCGCCAACATAAGGCATTTTATATTCATTTAAAAAAATTAAGACTTTTTGATTTGAGATATGAGGCGCATGTTTAATTTTGTGACTAATAGTTTTGTTCCAAATTTTAAATACAGTAGATTTTTTTTATTATTATTATTAACGTCGCACTAGAAGCAACACGAGGGCTATTGGCGACGGACCTCGTAATTTTGAACCACGGTGAAGTGACGAGGACGACACCTGAGCTGGCAACCCCCCTCTCCTAACATCCACACCACGCCAACGGGAGGACTTTGGACCCCGAACAGATTTAACGTGCATCAGCCCCGGCTACACGGCGGGTCTTTGGTGGCCAAGGATCGAACCCGCGATTGAACGAAAACCGCCAGCCGCTAATCCACGACCTTGACCACTAGGCTACCGCGGCCCTTAAATACAGTAGTAATGATGGAGAGTTAAAGAAGGTAAAGGCATGGGAACTTTCTTTTCCAGACATCCACGCCACGCCCACTTTAGGACTCTGCATGCGTGTGATGGTGGAGTTTAATGGTACAATAACCAGATGAGACTATGCAGAGCCAAACAAAGTGCAACTGAAATCTAGATATTTCAAAAAAATGGGGGGGGAAAGGGAAAATATAAAAATTGGTTGACAAGATGAAGAGTCAGAAAGAGAAAGATCGCTAGGGTATTCCGGGGAGATTTTACCTTCGAACGAGTATACTGAAGAGTCACGACAGATTTGACTCACATCATCCTACTTTTGTGGCACTTCAACTGCAATTACGATGACCATTAGCTCGTAATTGACTACTCGTCTACAGAGGACAAACTTTAAATTGAAAGATAGTACGTGTAAACATGAAGGTTTCTGACTTCTAAACTTAACTATTGAATAAAATTTAACTTTTAAATCTCAATACAATGAGTTTGATTTAGTTTTTATTAACGTCGCACTAGAAGCAAAACGAAGACTATTGGCGACGGACCTCGTAATTTTGAACCACGGTCAAGTGACGTGGACGACACCTGAGTTGGCACCCCCTCCCCTCTCTTAACATCCACATCACGCCAACGGGAGGCCCCGAACAGATTTAACGTGCATCAGACCCGGCTACACGGCGGGTCTTTGACGGTCAAAGATCGAACCCGCGACCGAACGAAAACCGTCGGCCACGAATCCGAAGCCATGACCACTAGGCTACCGCGGCCTTCCTCAATATAATGAAGCAGTTCTGGGAAAGCGAAGCCGAGATGATATGATGGTAGAGTTTAATGGTGCAAGATCCAGATGTGGTCATGCTGCACTAAACAAGATGTTACTATGATCTAGACATTTGAAAATGAGGGAATAAAATAAAAAATGATTAACTAGGAGGGTCGAAAATAGAGAAGGATCGCTAGGATATCTCGGGGCCGTCACCCGTGCTTATCCAAGGCAGTAAACTCCATAGGAAAGAAAAAGATCACTTAAGTATCTCGAAATCATGATTCCTGTATCTACCTAAAGGAGGCAGGCTTCGCTTGCCCCAAGCGAAGCCGAAGCTCTTTTACATTATACGACACTTGTAGATAACCTTTCGATATTCTAAGGTTATATAAATTAGATGCATTCAGAATGAAATGTTATACTGCAAAATATAAGTAATATCTTTCCTTTCCTACCATAAGATTAATTTGAATCTCTCCTTTACTGAAAATTCGCCTTCTCAGGTATTATTCGTTTACAACTATCAACTCAAATGTTTTATTAAAGCGTGTGTGTTAACTTATACCATGCAATAAATCATAGTAACATCAAAAAATAAATTTGTCTTTAATCTTGAATATACAACCCCTTTTTAATTTGTTTTTTAGTTATAGAAAAGGGGGGAGGATGAAAGGGTGAATCGTCGGGTTTTAAGGTAAGTATCTTTTATCCTTTTTCAATGAGAATGAATATTAAGAAATTTCATAAAAATGTATAAAATTAATTTCCAGTTATAAATTAAAAATATTGATAGCATACAGAGCATTTAATTTTATAAAAGACAAAAAAAAAAAAAAAAAAAAAAATTGCATGCAAAACAATTAATTGTTATAAGAATCTTTGCAAATATATCTTATATATTACAACAATACTCGATTTCAGACATTTTTACAAGCAGTTATGAAAAATTCGTTGATTAAATTTACTTTAGCGTATATCTTAGTGATAAGTCAGTTCATGTGCTGAATGACAGATGGACAATGAACTGGATTTTATTAAATAAGCAAAACTAGTTCAGTTAAACTTTGAGTATAGATTTGTTAAAAATAAAAAGAGTTGTTTTATCTTAAAATAGCATGTGTCTAAAACAACTGTTTTTCGCTTAAGAAACTAGTGATTTTTTATTAACATCGCACTTAGATGCAATCTGGGGGCTATCGGTGACGGACCTCATAATCGAGAGCTTAAGTCAAGTGACGAGGACGACACCTGAGTTGGCACCTCCCTCTCCAAACCATACCAACAGGATTTAGGACCTCGACTAGATTTAATGTGCAGCACTCCTGCTACACAGCAGGTCTTCAGTGGTACCTGAGCTCGAATCCACGACTTGATGGAAACCACTAGGCTGCAACGACCACTTGTTTTATACAGTGAAAATAACTGTCACATTAAATGCGACTTTTATTATTTTGGGATTGATAAACATTGGATTAGTATTTTTTTTTTTTTAAAAAAAAAAAAAGACCTATTAGTAACACACCTTCCCAATTTTGAGCCTTAGTAAAGTGACAAAGACGAATTTTAAGAAGGTGCTTCACTCTCCTAAATTATGAGCCACATACAGATTCATCTGAATTTTAATTTAGATTAAACAGCTCCTATTACTCTACATAGACGTTTTGTAATGTGTTTGGCAAGTAATACACTATTTCTCAGTTATGATCACAGTTCATTACTAATTTAATAATAAATAATTCAATTACCTATTAGAAAATCAGAAATGGAATGATTTAAACTGATCAAAAAATATTTTATTTTTGTTAAATATGAAGGTAATTAAATTTGGCACTTCTCTGTTATAGGGACCCCTGCCAAATTACTTATGCTAAAGTCACTGCCAAAATCAAAATTTTCTTCGTGAAACTCCAAATAAATATTAAATCAACTTGGAAATATTCTTGGAAGAGCATCATCCTGATCAAAAATACACTAGATTAATCAAAATACATAATGAGAAATATACTTATTTCATTACTCTGTAAGGAATGTTTGGTTCTTTATTGTTTACATACAGAAAATGGAATAAAAATTAATAGAATACTTTTAATTAATAGTCTTAATTACTACTAAAATAAAAATGTTGCAAGCAAGCTAATGTCGACATTCGGACTATTGCCAATCTGGCAAAGCGAAACAAGTTAAAAGAAATTGTTTCTAGATTTACAAGTATTATTTTAAATATTAACAATTACAATTTTAAAAGTTAACAATAAAGTAATATTTACAATTATAAAAAATGAATACAGTTGCTAACATAAAATGCAAAATAGTAATTTACAAATGCCTAAATATAGAATTACGAAATTCATCTTAAGAGTTAGCAATTATTTTTCAATATATAATGTTCTATACTTTATTACATTTCTACTTATTTATTAAACTGATTTGGCTTGTGCAACCAATAGTTGGCAAAGAGTTGAACAATCATTATCCAAAAACTTTGTATTAATTATTATTTTCTTCAAATATTATCAAAATCCTCATTTTTAACTATGTAGACAATATACAATATTTGTCTTGTGAAGAAGAGAGCTTGAACTATGATTCATATTATAAGATATTATAACATTTAAATGAAAAAGAAATTCAATAAATTAAGTGAACAGAGTTCAGAATAATTACAAAATATTTTTATTACATATATATATATAATTCATTGTATTTTCTTTCATTAAATGCATGTACATTTCAATGATTGGATGGATTGTTGGTTTCAAAGATAAAAATAAATTTAACACTCAATAAAATATTTAAATTTATAGAATTACTGTTTAAACACTCATAATTCATTAAATTCAATGTTTTACATCTATGTTAGAAATATTTGAAACATTTAAGTACAAACATTATAATTATAATAGTTTGTAAATAATAAAAAAAAACTATGTAGCAAAATAAATTGTTAATAATATTTACATTATGAAATACATATATTTAATTGCATCTATTGATTTATCAAGTATACTTTCAAGTTATATTCTTAAATAGTTTTTTTTTTTAAATTTATTTGAAAATGTATAACAAAGGAAAAATTATTTGAAGAGCACAAATCAAATAGTATATTTCTTATTCAGATAAGTATTCTTAAGTAGCTAAAAATAAATTCAATGTACTAAATGTTACTAAAATACCATTATTTATTGAAATTACAGTATATTTAAAAAAAGAAAAAGATAGTGCAAACAAAATGCAAGTTGTTTTGAACCAGACATTTTACATTTTTTATCAATTACTTTTACACTATAAGACACTGAGATTAAAAGCTGAGAAACTGATGCACTCCAACAAATTTTATAATCATATCAGATTTTGAAACTTGAATAAACTTAAAACATACAATTTAGTACAAAAATTTAATGAAAGAAAAACTTCATTCAAACAATTTTTAGAAATTCATTGTTTCATATGTAAAACAATGCAATATTTTTGCCACTAAAAAGGTGTTTTTTTAATTAACACTTCACAGCTACACAAAGGCTCTGCCATTGAGGAATAGTTTACTTGATTATTTTTCCCCCCAAATATTATTTACAACAAATATGATTGAAAATAAATTACAAAAATAATAAATAAAATTGTTTAAATAGTTGTATTATTTTTATTATATATAAAGTCATAACTTTAAAAATAAGTATTTGCTTTGTAACACATAATTTAGGTATTACAGTACCACAAACTACACCATATAAGCACTTATATTTTAAAGAAATTATTTGAGGGAGAAAAAAATATTCAGCTTACAATAATTACTATCCTTCTTCACTGCTGAAGACACTCACCACATTGAATGGATGAATCATTAATACACACAAAGCAGGTTTCTTTCTTCTTTTTTTTTTTTTCATTTTCATTAAATTTAAAAAAATCACAGACATTTATATTACCCAACATAATATTTCAATTACCAATTCAATTTTTATGACATATCACAAAAAAATAATTCATAATTAAAGCACTCCTTAATTTTATAAATTTATTCACATAAATAAGAATGGTTTTTTTTAAAAAAAAAAAACTATTCTTACTACTTCAGATACTTTAAAAATTCTGGAATAATTCCAATAAATTATTTAAATATATTTATAGGGATAGTTTTAATGATAATTTACATTCGTTATACTTTTTGTTTCAAAATATAAATTACAGACATTTTATGAAAACTTTGACATGGTATATGAAAAACAGATTGATATGCATTGAATAAAATAAGAATAGTATCTAAATACAGCTCCTGGTAAATCAGAAGAAATAAAAACTGCTTCATTTTTTTCCTGTCCAGAAATAAAATTAACATTTCTTTTTAAAAATATAATTTAGTTTTATTTTTGCATTAAACAAATTATTATGTATATGTAAGTATTATATTTATCAACAGGGTGTTCCAAAAATTTATTTTAGGAATAAAAATATACTAAGATTTTTTTCAAATAATAAATGAAGTAAATAAATCATTTTCCATTCAATCATTTCATTAAAAAAAAAAAAAAAAAACTTTAAAATTACTTTTTAATCTTGATAATGCAGAGTATTATAGTTATGGCAAATGCTTATGAATTCCTAAAAAATAACTTGAATTTAAAAAAAAATATGTCCAAGAATTTAAATTATAAACTTATTTGATTTGCTTCAATAAATGTTTTATACAGTAAATGAATATATGTACAGAAACTGTAAAACATAACTATTCATTTGATAAGAATAACTTATTTTAATTATAAGAAAAAAAGATGCACATCATACAATAAGCATTAATTTAAAATACACAATAACTTACACAGATAGAATATAAATAACAATAATAATTAAACTACAAAGATGAGCTGAAGAAATGTAATGATCTATAAAAATAATTTTATCTCACAATAAGAATTTCATTATTAAGAAAAGCATGCAAGGATAACATGGCAATTTGTCTAACAAACATACATTTTATACAAAACGAAAAACCTTCACAATAAAAATGCTCGAGGATTGAAAATGGATGCTTACAAAAAAATTCTTATAAAACATGCTATTTGTGGAATCCAGTGATGTTATGGAAATTAAAATACAAATTCAATAAGATTATAAAATATTGAATGAAACTAATCATTCTAGAACCAAAAAAAAAAAAATAATTTTTATATATTCAAAAAAAAAAAAAAAAAAAAATCTAGAGCTCAATTTAACTGTCCAAATAAAAATTTTCAAAAGTCGAGGGAGCACTTCTTCAGATCATTTTTTCTTTTTACTAACATCAGTTGCTTTTATAAGTCCTTGAATAAATTCTTCCATTTCATCTGTCATTGTTCTAAAATTTTGCAGTCGTTGTGCAATCACTCTTTTCTATTGATACAAAAAAAAAAATAATAAATAAATAAAAAATTAATTTTAAACATAAGAAACAAAGGTATATATAATTAATATCAAAATATATCTGATAATATAGGGAATATAAATAAATTATTCTGCATCTCTTGATAGTCTGTTTAAATAAATTTTACAGTTGATTTGTTACAGAATATTCATAATACGCATTTAATAGCAGAAAATAGAACTACAGAGGGAATTTCCCCCCCTGGAATTTAAGTTATCTTTAATCTCATTCTTTTGAACAATAGCAACTTAAAATAAAAGCACTGTTACTTGTCAAAGAATGTATAAAACATATGACAAATAACTATAAAAGAAATTCTATTTTTTAATAAAAATTAGAGCCTGATAAACAAATAAAATTCAAAATAATTCAGTGATAAATGAATTAAAAGAGGCAATTTACAAAAGTTACCCAATTTCATTTAATTTAAAACCTGATTAATCCAAAAACATTGTCATATTTAATCTCTCTTGCTCATACACACATATACAGGGTTGCTATGAAAGAACTTTGCTGATACATGAATCTTAGTAATCAAATCATTCAAGGAAACAGAAGAAACTTTGGAATGCAGATGTTTTAAGATACAGATTCAAGAATGGTGTATAAAATAACACTTCAGAGCTTAGTGACAAAGAACAAAGACAAAATTTCAAAACACATTCTCTTTTTTTTATTGGAATGTGATCATCACAGTAAAATATTATACATGCCTTTAGAATGGTACCTACAGCATAAAAACACTGGAGCTGAACAGGTACTGAGACAGAAAATTGGCAGCCTTAGAATTATGAAAACGTGAGGAAAACTGCTGCATTAAGAAATGTTTGACAGAGGACCCAATATGTGGGAAAGTGCTATCTTGCATCTACATGCCATCAATGCAATTCTGGAATGATGTAATCGGTCAATATTACTTCACAGCATTCACTCATTACCACACACATTCAATGACTTTCAGCAGAAACTACTTTGAAAAAGTAAGGGTTAAAGATGAAGATGATTATCACCGAGCACCTCAAAGTCACCTTTTACTCAAGTACGTGAGTGAGATTGCACCATGGGAATATTTGTGCATGCAGTTCTTCGAATGAAAAACAAATTCATATACTAGCAAGCACCATAATTGTTTTCACTTTTTCTCAGACCTTTTATGGTTTTTCACTATGAAGATCATATTCCAATCTTAAAAAAGTTTTTATAATCCCCTTTTACATACATATACAGCAGAATCTCATTAATCAAGATTAATTAGGACTCTAGATAATCTGAATTAATTAAAGTCTAGATTAAATAAAATAACCTATAAAATGAACCAAGTTACATAGTTAAGCAGTCTGTGCAATAAATAAAACAAAGTAAAATGGTAAATAATTACACAGGAGAGAATTCAAATAAATACATATCTTACAAGATATGAATATGGTTAATGACATACATGATTTGTATAAGTTACACTCCTAACTCAGCCTTTTATTTGGGCTTAATTATAATACTTTTTTAAGTGGTTGCCAGGATTTAATAGTACAGAAAAAAAATACATTGATAATTATCTATTAATACATTGTGTTCAATACCACAATTTAACACTATAAAAGTTACTTTTACTAATCTAAATTTAAATGAATTTTTTACATTGATCAAAATATTATGCACATAAATATCTATAAACAAATTCAAAAAGAATTAATCTTATATGAATTGTAATATTAATACAACATTTCATAAGAAAGTAGATGAGTGAGTGATGGTAGAGTTTAATGACACATGAGTCAGATATGATTACGTCAGGTGCAACTGTGATCTCAGGGTCATGATCCTTGTACATATCAAAAGAAAGAAAGCCCCTAAGGTTTTCATAAGAAAGATTTTTAAAATGACCATGAGTCAGTAATAAAAGATTTATTTTTGAAAAAAGAAGCATGTAACACTCTGCATACAAAATTAAAAGAATTTGCACATTATGTTGAATTTAATAGAGAAAGAAATGCACCATTCAAAAGACATTTTATGAAACATGTCAATTGAAAAGTCCCCGGCCTGACACATAGATGGCACTACTAGAATTAAATCCATATGTTTTTTAGCTAGCCCTAACCCTCAAAAGATGCGGGTATAAATTTGACAGCTGTCGGATCATTAGTTTGTGAATTATAGCATTTTGAGTGAAGCAACTTTTGTTATTGTGAAAAAAATTGATAAAAAGGAATTTCGCATGTTGATAAAATATTGCTTTTTGAAGGGAAAAAATACAGTTGAAGCAAAAGCTTGGCTTGATGCCAAGTTTCCGGACACTGCCCCAGGAAAATCAACCATCAAGGATTGGTATGCTAAGTTTAGGCATGGTGAAATGAGCACCGAAGCCGGTGGACGCCCAAAAGAGGTTGTTACCTACGAAAACATTAAAAAAATCCACAAAATGATTTTGAATGATCGTCAATTGAAATTGAATGAAATAACTCTAAAGACATCAACTGAACGTGTACATCATATCATTCATGAATATTTGGGTATGAGAAAGCTCTGTGCAAAGTGGGTGCCACGCGAGCTCACTTTTGGCCAAAAACAACGACGAGTTGATGACGATTCGGAGCAGTGTTTGAAGATGATCAATCGTAATAAATCCGAGTTTTTGCGTCGATATGTGACAATGGATGAAACATGGCTCCATCATTTCACTCCGAAGTCCAATCGACAGGAGGTAATCCTTCCAATCGGCAGTCAATCTCACTACTGAAATAGCAAGGCAGTTTTTAACTCTGGAATGGTTCTCAGAAGAGAAGGGTAAGATGCAAATGCTCTCCCAGAAGTGTCCCAAACATGCTCTGTAGGGTTGAAGCAAAAAGATCTGGGTGGCCAATCCATTCAGTGAATATCCTTACATTTCAAGTAATCGTTGACCGAGTCCTATGTGGACGAGCATTGTCGTCCATTAACAAGAGCCTAGGATCATCTGAACATAATGCTCTAAGATCTCTCTATATCCCATAGCAGTCAGGGAACCTTTGTCAAACACATGCTGAGCTGTACATTTGAAGCTGTCCAACATAATGCCTGCCCAAGCTATTATACATCCACTACTGAAATTATTCTTTTTCCTAATGAGAGAGGAGTGGCATTGTGTTCAAGACTCTCTCTGGATACAGACATGCCAAGAAACAAAGTCCAGGTTGTAAAAATGAGTGAGATTCAGTGCTCCAATGAAGTCTGGTTGAGGGCACATTTTGTCTGCACCGTGCTAAAAACACATTCATAGTGTTACAGTGAGCAAAACCCAAACATAAGTCTTTTGAAGTACAGTTTCTCTCCTGAAGCCTTCTGTGTCCTGAAATAGTTCCTACAAATTGCAGGCAATTCTGTGTGTTACATCGAGCTTTATAACTCCCCCGTATTTGAAATTGACCTGCCTCTAATCTACCAACAATTCTCCATCTCATTCCATCATCCATATGTTCATGGCTATTCATTTCCCTCGATACACTTTGTAAAATTCACTAAACTCTTTTGAGAAACACAGTAAATATCAGGTAAGAGAACAAATCAGCATTCATCCATGCGCTTATATGCTTTCAACAATCACAGCTAATCAGACACTCACTTGTATTGTCACTGAATATTTGCATAATTCTTCATCACCATAATTAGTACCTTTCAGTTCAATTCTTTTTGTAAAAATAGACATAATTTGCAAATTCTCTTAATTTTGCACACAAGTATTATATTTTCATAAATACTAATCCTAGAATGGTCTAATAGATTTTTGTACATCATGTATTTCACGAAATCACGCGTTTTGTCCCTTAAATCAAGGTGTTCCTTTTTCAGTTAGTACATACTAAAAAATGTAATTTAATTAGAATTTCATATTGTATCAAGCTTTAAATAAATGATACATAAATAAGTAACATAGTCACATGTATTTATTTGAATTTTAAGTTAATGAAAAATGAAAATTCTCAATTAAAAAAGTTTAATTTTAGCAAAAATGTATGAAATAAATGATAAAGTTTTATACTGATGGAAATTTATTGAAAATAATCTATTACAGTTTTGTTTGAAAGTTTAGCATTTACAGCATTATTTCCCACATGGACATTAAAGTACCTAATGATCTTAAATTGTTCACTGCAGCAAACATTTATGAACTTCTCTTTTTTTTTAATTAGGAGGTGTACGTATTTTAAGACATATGTATATAGTCTTTTATGTCCCACTTTTCATCTGGCTATTCTTCATCTTCCTCACTGATTTCCAATCTATTTTTATTAAAACTCACATCATCAAATACAGTTGAAATAAAAAGATTTAATGTCATTATTGGTGTCTTCAGTGTGCAAGTATTCTTCAATTTCTATATATTTTTGCATTTGAGCACTGTCGCTCATTTTGATTAGCTTAACCAATTTATTTTCATCAGTATTATTTTCACTGAGGACACTTGAAAATGGAATTTCAAAGCCCGCTTTCTTACAATTAGTATTAAAAGCCTGCTTACCATTGGTCCCTGTCTTGGATTGCCTTTCAACTTGCTAAAACTGTTTTCTTCCCCCATTGAGAACTGTTGCAAAAATAAATTGATATTGAATTCTATGAATGGAAACTATCATTTTGATTCTTCCACAACTTACTTTTTCCTACAATGTATTGTTCCTCTTTCCCTACTGAAAAACAGTTTTCAAAAATGAGGCATAACTTTTCTCATTTTGTTGTTCCCTTGCCACAAAACTATCTTTCATTAAGCATAACTTACTTTGAAACCTTGAAAGATTACTAACAAAGACTATTTCTATTTATTTCTCTACTTCTATCTCATTTTTCAAACTATTTTTTAGAATCTCTTAAAAAGAGATAAATATATCAAGGATCCCATTCAAAGAGACTGGGTCCAACAGAATTGTACTTTAAATTGAGTTGTACTTTAAAGTGGTACAACTGTATTTGGAATAATTAATTTTGTAATACTTATATTCACATTAACATATAATAATAACCAACAAAGACAATTGAAATTGTTTTAAGTATTAACATTTAAATTTACACAGAATATAGATCCAGCTTAAACATAATACATACTTAATATGTAATGACATAAGTTATGTTAAGTGTGATATAAAAGCTAACAGATGTCTTAAAATAGACTTTCCAATTAAAAAAAAAATCTTTACAACTATTGGTGACAATAAAGGATTTAAGATCATCAGTGACTGTAATATACATGAAAAGAAAAAAAAATGCTTACAATGCACAGACTTGCAAACAAACCAGTTCAATGGATTATTTTCAATAAATTTCTCTAAGTACAAAAATCTATTGTTCCTTTCATACATTTTTGCAATTATTAAACTTTTTAATTAAGAGAATTTCTATTTCTTATTAACTTCAAATTCAAATAAATACATATGACTATGTTACATATTTATACATTATTTATTTAAAGCTTCATACAACCTGAAATTCTAATTAAATTATACTTTTAATACATACTCCATGAAGAAGGGACACTTCTATTGAATGGACAAAATGTCCAGACCACTGGGTATCCCTTAATGAGAAGTACTACTACTGAAGTACACCAATATATATATATATATATTTGATAATATTATACAGCATATCAATATTTCATTTATTTTATCCATTAACTAGAGTCTTCATTTATTAAAAAGCACTGTTTTTGTGTATTTCTCCTCATATCAAATAACTTCCCTTTAATATAATTTTCTCATTTTTCAATGTGATATAGCATACAGCAAATATATTATCGATATAAAGATAAAGGTAAAAACTTGAATTAAAATTAAGTAATTATACATAGTACTCATACACTGTTGGAGAATGTCTTATCCACCAAACCAAAAAATATAGGGAGAGCAGTTAATTTAAATACACATTTATTTAAGGACTCCACGTGCCAATCACACATAAACAAATATTTATATTATTTACAACTACACAAGGCTTCCACATAGCCCATATTACAATTTAACCCGCTTTTGCAGTCAGGAGAAATAACCCGCTTTACGCGGTCAAGAGAAATAACCCGCTTTACGCAGTCAAGAGTAATAACCCGCTTTACGCGGTCAAGAGAAATAACCCGCCTTACGCGGTCAAGATCCAAGAGCATTCTGGTCGAATATTACCCATGAACCTGTGCGCTCTCACTTACACGAGACAAGGCGCCTCCTGGCGGGATCCGAGTAATTTATTTCCAACATACATTAAGCAAAACCAAAAAGCATCATAAAAAAATGCAAAACATCTCAAGAATGCCATTTGACAATTGATGAATTTTCAAAATCTGGATGTAATGTGGCAAGATTGTTAGATGAAGAGGGAATGTACAAATATAAAAGTTTTATCTTTTTTACTCATAATCTTAAACTGTCAACAATTGCAATAAAATTGAAGAAATAAAAAAATTACTCAGACAACCAAAACTTTCAATTCTTTAACAAAGAACTAATTTAAAAATAGCAATCAAAGAATTTAAAAATATCTGTTAATTACAAATTAATAAAGAAATTACAAGATGGATATTTAATTTCCCAAAAAATAGTTAAAATGAAAGTCAGTATTTTTACAGTAATAAATCAATTAGGTACTGAGAGAACAATATAATTACCATTTTCTTATATACTTAATTATCTTGAATAAAACTTTAGTATATTTATGATTGAATTAAAATGGAAACATTGAAACAACTAA
This sequence comes from Nephila pilipes, assembly GCA_019974015.1. NCBI lineage: Eukaryota > Metazoa > Arthropoda > Arachnida > Araneae > Nephilidae > Nephila > Nephila pilipes. The sequence goes on from BMAW01004402.1 coordinate 190,424, forward strand.
ATCAAAATATATTTGTTACATTAACCACAGAACAAAAAATTTAAACATTTAGAAAATCAAACAGATGGTGTTTTCTGAAATTTTCAATCATTTAGGAAACTGTTCATTCTATATTTTCAAAATATAACTGTATTAAATAAAAAAAATTTATATTTATAGTTTATTCATAAAATCAAATATAAAAACAAAAAATCCGACAGAATAAAAATAAATCTCTATTTTAAAAATATACATCATGCACACTTAATTCATTTTATTAAAATATATATACTGCATCATATGTAAATAACAAAATTCTTCAATGTAATTTAAATACAAATACCACAGTTAATTAAGTTTGAAGCCCGTTTAATAAAATGTTTACTTACAGTCTTATTCTTTTTTCTTTCAGATTCTATTTTGAAAATTTCTGCAACAGTTAGATCCTTCTGGGGTTTCCGTAATTGAGCAAATAAACATATTTTAGAATGAGAAAAATGTTCTGTCCTAAAAATATACATATAACAAATCATTTTAAATTTATTTTTAGAAGTTTTAAAGCCATACAGAATATAAAATTTTATTAATTACATTCTTGAACCCACATTCACAATATATCATACTTGAATAAGTCTTTGAAATGGGTTCAAGTACAAATTAAAGTTTATACTTAGACTTGTTTTTAATGATTATACTGGTAAGGAGAAAATGATGTCCCCCCCCCCCAAAAAAAAAAAATGCTTTGTATATTTAACATAATTGATGTAATAAACCATCACAAACAGATAATATTCTTTAATTTCATGGGAAACAATAATATTTAAATTATGTTACCTAGAACTGATAAATGATTGCACAAAATTATACTCATGCCAAGTTTGGGATTAACTCAAATTGATAAGACTTCTGGATGCACATAAAAATTTCTGCAAAAAGTGAAGCACTACTAAAAAGTTGTCACAATCATCAATTTTTAGCCTAAACCATATTTATATTTCACTATTTAATCTCGAAATAATGCAATAAAATAAATTACAGTAAGACTTATTCGTTTTTGAACATGTACCTACTTATTCATAAAAATTTACCCATCACTTTATTTTCTTGATTTATGAAAAGTGTGCAACATTACAGTCCAGTAAATAATTATAAATAAAATAGAAACTTTTATATATTAACCAATCATTTTTTGCACAAATATAATTATACATAAAATGGAAACTTTTCATTATATTTATGCAAAAAATGATTGGTTGATAAGTTTATTTCTATGTAAATTTATATTTGCACAAAAAGGTCAGTTGCTCTAATCAAAAACTATAAGTTTTCTAGGGATGAAATATTTTAAGGTTTAATTACTTCAGATAAGAAGTCAATGATTTTTTTTGTAATTACACAAAATAAACTTGAAATAATGTATCTGAACTACAATTTCCATATATTAAAGTAATTAAATCTTATGAGATGAGATGATTAAAAACATTTGAAAAAAGATTTATGAAAACAACTACAACTATGGTTCAATGGATTTTTGGATGAAATAAATCTACAATATATATATACATACATACAGACAGATAAAATTTATAGTAGGGATTTCTCTAGATCATATGGTAACACATATGGTATAAGATGATGGGATAATGTGGGCTTTCCATGATGTCTGTCAGTCTAATAGGGATATTTTCGACAGTTTTACGATTATGTGCAAGCTGATTTAGCATGTTTCATGAGCATGTGATCACATGAATTAAAGAATACTTTGGAATTGTATCAGCAAATAAAGATTAACTCTTTATTTTTGAGTAAGAGAATGGGAAAAATTAGGAAATTAAATAATTTTTCAGTGAAATTATTACAAAATAGAGTTGAATCATTATTTATATATATATACACATACATACAGGGCAAGGTAAAAAGATGTTTGCATTAAATGGATACTTAATTACTTCAAATTATAAAGCTGTTGAGGCAGGGATTTGGTTACAGGGTTTCAATTTGACATTCATGCCTCTTGATACACTTATGAAGTTTGTCCATTGTTGTTCACGAAACCCTCTCGGCTGTTTGGTCAGGAATTCCAGCAATGACATGCGTGAATTAGTTCACATACAGTGTTAACATCTTTTTGCTTCACCCTATATATATTCCCTGTTAAAACTGATATTATTTTTAAGGAATTCCAAGGATGTACAAGACACCATAAAAAATTAAGGTAAGTATACAACAAGGACAAGATAAGATCAAACATTGATTTTGCAATTTTTTTAACATACACATTAGTTTTTCTAAATATTGTCCAATTATAGTTTAATAAACTTTTCCTCTAATGACTACATAACAGTTTTAAGATGAGTAAATATTAAAAATAAAAGCATTAAATAAACATTTTTCAACCATAAATACATAATAAACTTAAAAACATATTTTATACGAATAACTAAATGTTTGCAGGTCTTGAAAAACAAAACTTAATATTCTATTTAATTATTTGGATCAATAACACAAAAAGTTCACATTGGATTTCGTGAATGTATTTTGTTATTCTAAACATTTATCAAATGTCAAAAATTACACTTAACTGGGCTCTTTGTTTAACAATCTATCCAACTATAAAAATTTCAAGATCCTATTATTTAACTTACACCAGTTGTTATACTCAATTTAACAGAGTACAATGGACCAAACATAGTTAACATCTTTTTACAGTATTAGAATTTTATTAACTACAAATTTCAGCACGAAATTTCTAATTCATATTTGCATTGATTGCTATTTATTTAACATACCAAGGTTCATCAGAGGCTTCCCAACCGTCAAGTTCTTTAAAACATACATAACACTGAACTAAATCTGGTTCTTGTTCAGTTGGACAGTGAAAAAATCCTGCTTCGGCCATCTGAAAAATAAAAAATAATTATTTTAAAAAATTGAAAAACTATGTAAAAATTATTTACAAAAAACATTCATACTCCTGAAAGACCGCTTAAGATAGGAGTTAAACCCTTTTTTAAAATAGTAAAAAATCACTTACTACTGTTCAAGTAAAGGGAAGGAAAGTTAAAAATAGTTTGCAAAATAAGGTAATGCTGGAAAAATAAATACACATCTTGCATACTGAGCATCAAATACAATTTAACATGTACTTGTGGACCTAATACAGTGTATAAGTTAAAGTATACTTTAATGAACTTCATTTCAAGTGTTAACAGCCAATAAATAAATAAAAGATAAAGCATATATTTAATTCAAATAAATCTATTAATTAAAACGTTCATTCTAAATTAAAAAGAAATAAGGGTACAAGAAATTGGATAAAAATGGGTATTTTTAGAAAGGCAAAATTTTGTTCAAGAAAGAATAATCCCATAAAAAAAATGTAAATTCCTTAGTTGTTAACTAAGATTCTTTTTCTAATAATTAAAAACGAAAAATTACTTCAATAGCTTTGAAAATTTATAGATAATATATTGATTAACTGATAATATCACACTAAGAAGCAACACAAGTTCTATTGGCAACAGACCTCGAGGCTTTGAATCACAATCAAGTGATAAGGACAACACGAGAGTTGTCAGCTCCTCCATACTTCTACATTACGTCCCAACAGATTTATTGTGCATCAGCTATGCTGCTGTTGTTGTTGCTGTTTCATGCCTCCCTGGTCCTAAAACCCTAGACCAGGTCCATGACACTATGTCATTCTAACAATACCACCAGTCCATTTCCCCCTCACTCCACACTGGCCTCGGAGAGGCGTCAATACAGAATTTTTTGGTTTGGTTTAGTTTTATTCACATCGCACATGAAGCTACATGAGGGCTATTGGCAATGGACCTCGTAATTTTGAACCTCGGTCACATGACAAGAATGATACCTGATCTGGCACCCCCTCTCCTAATCTTCTCACCACACTAATGGGAAGACTTTGGGCCCCAACATATTTAGTGTGCATCAGCTCCGGCTGTATGGTGGGTCTTTTGTGCCATCACGGTTTGAACACAACTGAACAAAACAATGCCTTAACCACTAGGTTACAGAGTCCACATGAGATAAGCAGGAGAAGCAGGACAGGAACAAGAACAAGATGAATAAGTTTTTTCTTTGTTGATAAATTTCAAGCTTTTGATGTGGCCACAACTATCATCTATGCTACATGGGAGATCTTTACTCAAATCAGGACTTGAACCCACAACTCGAAGGAAACAACGTTTAACAAAAGATATCAAAGTCACAATGGTTAATACACAGATAAAAAAACTTTGTATTAACAAAACATTAACTGCAAATCAAACAGGCAAAATTGTAGCTTTCTAAAACCTTTTTTTTTTTTGTCTCAGCACTTCAGAATAAAAACCGGGAATATTGGATAGAAAATAAAAAAAAAATGAATTTCAAGGTTTAAGTTATTCGTAGGCTCTTAAATGTTACTAGAAGCAAATTTATATTACATGATTCACTAACATACTTTTGTAGTCTAATCCAACAGAAGCAAAGAGGAATCGAGGATCACAATAAGAGTTTTAGAAAATGCAACATTGAGTTCATTCATCACAACATACTTCTGTAGTTTAATCCAAGAGAAGCAAAGAAAAATCAAGGACCAAAGTAAGAGTTTTTGAAAATGCAACATTGAGTTGGTTAATCACAAAAAGATGAATAAATTTTAATTTTTTTTAATTAATCCTGTTCACAAGAGACAAAATTATGTACAATATATCAGTAATATAATACATAAAAGCTTTTTTTTTTAAAAAAAAAAATTTAACCCAAGGTTTATCAAGACACATGCAAATCATCAAATAATGATTTAAAATTTTGCTGAAAAGTGAAAAATAGTTTCTTTTCATGAAATATAGCATGACTGTCTTGTTTGATTCACACACAAGATGTTTCTAAATCACAAGTAGTAATTTAAACTTTAATACATTAAAAAGGATCCATTCATAATTCATTGAAATGTTACCTACATCAAAAATTTTACAGCACTTTTTTATGTTCCTTACATCTTTATAATGCACAATTAGAGCATATTAACTTCATCACTTCAGCAGGACCCCAGTCACCTTAGGCTGATTAAAAATGATAAACTTTAAAATTAGTTAGTACAGCATAAAACATTTTACAAAATAATTATATTTTAAAGAATATTTTATATTACTTTACAATCAGGTACTCCTGCCAAAACAGGAAATTTCAACAGATTGCCATTTTTTGCCAAATAGCTGTTGATATTCTGTTTACAAATGATATATGAACAATGTTTTTGATCCACTATGTTTAAATATGAAATATGAGAAACATTTATAATCTACCCATTTTATCCATGGAGCAAATGACATATAATTACATCAGAAAGATATGTTAATTATTCCTATTTCTACCTATATATAATATACAAGAAACTAAAGCGAAAAAATTTGGCTTCGTTACAATATACACCTGGATGTCTAGTTCAGTTTGTTTTCATAAAGTTTAACAATTTTAAAAACTTTGTGGTGGCTCAACATATCAATTAGCACATTATTATTATATTTGGCATGAAACACCTCAAATCAAAAATTAAAAAGGTATTTACCCCTGCATACTCTACATCTGTTCCAAAAGATTTTTGACTTAGCCAAATTATAATCCAATTATAACTTTTCTTTAAGTCCCAGTCAGCAAGAAAAACTTAGCTTCAAATAATATATATATATATAATGTTGCTTTCACTAGCATTTAAGCTTCACTACATCAATCAGTAATTAAATGCATTTTAAAACACCAAAAATAATTTTACAACTAATCTCAAGGAGAGATTCATATTTTCTGTTACTCAAATTTACAACTGTCATGTGATTAGAAAAGGTTTGTTATCCACGAATTCCTTTCACACATGGTTCTTTCTGGTCCAAAGATGCTTCATTTTTAACACAAGAAGAATACTATCATTCAAAAATACTTAATAATAGTTAAACTATTTACATTTGTTTTCCAGATGATTTATAATCAGTACTGCAGTAGAATAAATACTGATGCCTCTGTTTTTAATGTTAAAATCAACTTATCTAATGATATACATTAATTCAAAAAAATACACGGGAAAATAAAACTTTCAAACATTTTTTGAAAGAAAAGTTTACTGATTTATTTTCAGAAATTGTTTCTCTTACATGTCATATCTGAAGACTCTAAATAAAATTCTTTTTCAAAAAAAGCTCAAATTTAACTTGGAACATAGTTAAATATTTATAAAATTAAGTCTCTCATGATTGAAGGTAGGTAAAGGTAACTGAAAGTAGTAATAAAAAAAAAAAAAGAATTGGAACATTGCAAAAACAAGTGCTACAAATGGCCCTAATTCTGCAGATGGATTGCACGAAGAGTTTTAATTTCATTTGAATTTTGATTTGAAAGTTTAAGAGCTACATGTTAACATAGGCCAAAAAACTTTCAAATTATCTGTTGCCATTAGAAAATTTATAATTCTTTAATGGAATCATAGAAAAACCAAGAGGAAAATAGATAAAATATTAAATGCAAGTAAATCCACAGTACATAACATTGTTTCTAAATACAAGAAGACAAACTTAGTTGAAAATAAGCCACTTGAAAATTGTTCAAAGTGTTTCACTAACTGTTTCATAAAGTGTTTCCCTAAATACAAGGAATTGTGGATTGTTAGGAATATTGCTTTCAATACTAAAATCAGGAAAGTTAAATTAATATTGGAAGCATATCAAAAGTTTAACAAGTCTGTCAATACAAAACCATTTTAAGAAAGTATAATTTTCATGGATGAATAGCTATAAAAAAAACTCATTCATTAGTGAAGCAAACAAAAGGCTTAGTTACAATTCACATAAAAACCTACACTCGAAAGCCTTCAGGCTTTTGGAAATCGATCATGTTTGTAGATGAGATCAAGTACAATATATATGGAAATAATGGGAAGCAAACATTATGCAGAAAACTAATACTGAATTTGAAATGAAGAATTTGGTTGGAATGTGATTTGACCCACACCCTTGGCAGCAGAAATATTCAACAAATATTTGCCGCCAGTAAATTGCTAAATATACAAACCTCACTTTTTTTTTTGTTTAGGTATGACTGTTATATATGATAACCTTAACCTTTACATTTCTGTAATACTAATTAAGTGCTTGTCATTAGTTTGGGAGTTATAGCGCACCTTTGGATTTCATAAATTTTTTCCACGACTTATTAGAAGGGCTGCATTTGTGTGTGGAGTATGTTTGAAACTTTTGTCAGTTGAGATAATGATGTGGGGACTAAATTTGATGGGGGGAAAAAAGTGTTCTCTCATACAAATGACGTTAAAAGAAAAGTTTCCTTTAAGAAAGTTATGATATTTGCTTAATATGTTTGATAAAACCTAGACATTTAGAAAATTTGGAATATTTGTGGTAAATTAAATGCATATAAATTCGTAAGAATAATAATGATTAAATTCAGGACACATTTCTCAGATCCACAGGCAAAAAAGATTAATCAAAACTTTCTTGTATTTCTCCATTTAGCTTTTCAGAATTTTAATATGCCATTTTTTGGCAAGTTATGTTTTATTATAAATATAAAGTACTTTTTTGTTTAAGATTCTGAGAAGTTTCTTTTAGTAAATGACTATATGTAATTTTTATTTTGAAAGTGTACTTCGTTAAATTTATTTTTAACAGCTTTAGGGGGTATTTCAAGAAATCTTAGATAACAATAAAATCAAAACAAGCTAGTGTAATTATAAAAATTCATATTAATTCTAAAATCCAATCATGCTTTTCATTGTTGTGGAGGGCTAGAGAACATTTATAAAATTCATTTTATATGCTTTAATCAACAGATGGATTAATTTTATGGGAATATATAGTTGTTATGATGTGAATATAGTTTAATTTGCCAGAAAATTACATAATAGCAATAACAGGTCTTGCATCTATTTTTCACAAGTTCCACAAGTAAAGTTCTCCTTGAAAATTTTTTTAAAACTTAAGAGAAAGATTCATTTTAATAAGGGGAAGAAAACAGAAGGAAATTTGGTTAAAATTGGGAATAGGGTGTTCCCTAGGCGATTGGCAACTTTTGGGATTGTATAATGATTTAAGCTGGATGATTTAAGCTATGGTAACCCTAAGCATACTCAATGCTTAAGTCACACATGTTTGGCGACCTATCTAGGAAATCACCAAGTTTTGTTGCCAATTGTATAGAGGACAACCCTATTCCTGACTTTAACCAGAATTTTTTTTTGAAAATCTGGTGAAATTCATCCTTAAAAGGCTAAATGAAATAATAAAATGCAAAGGAGGACCAACACATTAAGGAATATTTATTGTTTTTATAAAAAGTTTTTTGTTTTTGCATCTCACTACATTTTTGATCATTTTTAGATTTTAAATCACTGTTATCCAGAGTGGGGTTTTTTTTTAAATAATTATTTAACAATGCTTTAAAGTCAATTTCAAGTTTTTTTAAAAAAATTCTATTTAGTCAACAGATATGAAAGAAAGGAAAAACATTTTACTAAAATTAAACAGATTTTTTCTTTCAAAAATTTCTTCAAAAGTCTGACTTGTCCCAGAACTTTTTTGTGTCATTGTATAACAGTATTTGGTGCTTTTCCATTTCACCGCAGAGGCAATAAAGTCGTCAAAAGTGATACAACCGACACCAAACAGAATATCTTTTTTTATATGTATATTGTGTGTTCTTGACAATAATGTCTGCTTGGCAAGATTTGTGCCGGCGAAATGGAAAAGTACCCAATATTTACATAACAAAAATTTCTACGATGAAAAACAAAGTAATAAGTTTAATCAGAACATAAACAGTAAATAATAATCACTATAACAGTTCAAAAATTAATCTTGTTTAGCGCAAGAAATAATTTAACGCTTACTTCACAAGCATACAAACACCAAAATGAACGAGAGGCTTAGCACACTAAATCTTGACTACACAAATAAATGAGAACAAAATAACAGTTAGATGAAAACTTCTAACATTACTTCCTGTCAAAAAATATGTAATAGAAAAATATAACAAACATAAAATTGAATACCTAAGTGGATATTAAAAGATATCAACAACATAGGTATAATGACTTCTTATACTAAAGGCAATTTTGAGTAGGAGCCATTTACCTGCGAACTTATTCCATTTTGTCTAATTTAATAAAACATCTAGTAAATGTTTCTTAAATGCGGCTTTATTAGACTAAACATAAAATAAGTTCTGCATTAGTAAGCTTAAAGACTTAAAAAAAAGTAAGTAGTAAGCTTAAAAAAAGGCTTAATGCAGCCTTCAAGCTGTAAAAGATGATGATAATAGATGAAGCAATTACTATGACCATATAATTAAAAGCATTTACAAAATCTAAATGTATAAAATTTTCATCAACAACAAATTTACCCTATTTTTAAGTCTATTCTATTGCAGCTGTTCTATGAAGGGTCTATTTTAGCTCTGAAAAAAGAAGAGTGCAGTGTTTGGGGAGAAGGAGGGGGGCGGAAAACACTATTTTGTTCGGAAAACACTACTTTGTTCACTACAAATAAAAATTTTAAAGTTAGCTTTAGTTATGTGATATTTTATTTAGGAAATTTTTGCACAGATACTATAAGAATACAGAAAGCCATTTTACTTTTAAAGATTAAAACAAAAACAAAAAGATTAAATAAAATTAAAACAAAACAGATTAAACACAGATTAAAACAAAAAAAACTAAGGAGATTCAAACAATTTTACATGATCTTTCAACAATGAGTTCTATGTAAAAAATAAAAATAAAAAAAGAATTATACCATTTTTTTATTTTACAAACATGGCAAATTAGCAGCTGTCTGGCAATAAAATGGTTTATTAGACAGCAAAGATGCTGTTAAAATGCAGTTTAGCTCCATAAACCTTGGCAATGGGAATTTGTTGGTGATAAATTGCCAAATATTGCAACCTTAATTTTCCTGTTTCAGAGGGGCCATTATACAAGGCAACCCTAGGAATTTTAATTCTCAGTTTCCAATTTAAGTTTGTTTATTTTAAATAATAGATTTGAGAAAAACATTGCATGCAATTTTTTTTTTTTTTGTGAATTCATCTTCAAACTGAAACATTAGTTCTTTAAGAACTGGACTGCTATTTTGCTGGTGGATGTCTTTGATTGATATGCTTCTTTATTGTTACATTTTTAACATGTTTTCATCTAAGCCTAAATATCAACATTGCTCACTATATTAATATGAAAAAGATCAGTGAATATAAAACAGTTTTTAACAAATTTAGAAACAAAAAAAAAAGCTCAATGTTATTAAATTTTTGAAAAACGAGAGTATCTGATTATTATAAAAGAATAGTTCCATGAATAGGTATGAATGATATTGCAAAACAAAAGGAAAGGATTTACAGAATTTTCGCAACAACACCAGGAAAGGATTATTGCTTTTTTGGAACTATTAAAAATGTGTGATTTTGTTCGAGTAATGAAATTGTGTTTTGAAAGGTTTGTTAAAAGTGAAAAGAAAAACTTGTTGTGGATAGTTATTCTTAGTCGAAAGAGATTGAGGTTTGTTTTGTGGGAATAATAATAGCTATGTTTGATGTTCTTTATGTAATTAGATTTTGTTTGACAGATGTACGAATGATTTTGTTTTGTGGATGGATGATGATTCACATTGGATCAGAACGTTTTATCAAAATAGAGAAATCTGCTTTAATTTGTATAATAATGGTAAATCAAGCAATTGTTTTAAAGGATAGATATGATTGATGGATATAAATAGTGTGGAAAATCCAAAGGAAAAATTTTTGTTATACCTTTAGTCGAAAGAGAGTTATTTATTTTTATATGTGTCTATTAAGTAATTAGATTTTGGTTTGGAAGGTGCATATGAATGAGTTTGAGTGAAATGAAGATCAGGTTAAACAGTGGACAAAAGAGGAATTATTGATGTTAATGCTTTCAGACACTTCATCTACGAATCCATTAGATATATGCACTTTACACTAAGGATTCACAAGAAAAATAGGTTAGTAAAATTTTTTCATGCTGTGCCATTTAGCATCCTGTAAAGTTCTCATTACTCCAAAATAATTGCATCAATTGTTGAGGCTAAACTGGAATTTCGCTCAAAGATGGTACTATCATTACAAGTCTCCAAGTATTTATTATAATTTGACATGTGGAATCAGAGCATTGGATAGAAATGATGATTCAGTATACTTATTGGAAATATTAGATATAAATAAATTATAATTACATGGTTTTTAACAAAGAACTTGAAAGTGAAAGGAAATGTATAATAAATTGCAAAAGAATCTTTTTATTATTTTTAAGTAACGGAACAGAGAAATCATTGAAAGATAATCAAGTAATTAAAGTAGGAAAAAAATCTATTGCAATAAATAGTACTATTAACAAGAATATTATAGTACAATGAAGTAACCAAACATACAATTATGTTTACCAAGTTAACTATTCTAAATACAAAATTTTATCATCATAAAAATGTCCGAGATCACAGAACAATTTTAAACATACATATATACGTAAAACCAGTAGAAAAAGAGTTAAGAAATAAATTTTGACATTTGCAGATAAAAAGTCATATTCTTTAATATCATTGGAAAGTCAAAATTTTTGGCGGGAAAGATTTACGATGCAAACACAATTTGAAAATATTTTTTAAAACCGGTTAATTACTGACAATCTAATATATAGCACACACACACACAAAAAAAAAAAACCGCTTGATTTAAGCACGTACTAAAGAATTCAGCAAAATATTTATTTCAGACATTAAAATTTAGACCTATAAATAGAAAATTATATCTAGTTGTAATGAACTGATCACGTTATTATTTGCAAACTAAATTACATGCTATTAAGTGATTATATTTTACCTTTGATGCAGAACATGCTGACTTTTCTCCAAAAGGCCAATTTTTAAATGAATTCAATCGGATAGCTTCAGTGTACATGGCATCATACTTTTCAACATTTAATACTTGTACGTCATCCGTCATATTTCCGAATAATAATATGGAAATATCTTCTTTCAAATACTTTCAACAGTCCGCCAACAGTTGTTTTTCCTTCTACAACTTCTACAAATATAAGCCAATCAAAAGTTAGCAAGAAACGAAAACCACCGGAAACGATAAATGTATTAGTCAGAAACGAA
>BMAW01004405.1:0-23191 GCA_019974015.1 Nephila pilipes
GGTATTGTAACAACTTAAATAAAACTTCATCTCAGAGTCTTGACATGACGGAAAAAATCTCATGTAACAGCTTCCGTCTCTTCATTAGGGTTCACGCACAAAAGTAAGACATTCATCACCAATATCCCTCGTTTATCTCTAGACCGTAAAATCTAAACTAATTCGTTGTAATAACGCAATCAACACGGCTGCATAAATTATATTTTTAAGAAAATGCTAATGATATCTTAAAGCTACAGATTGTCTATGAACATAAAAAAAATTCAATTCAATCTTATTCTAACGAGAGAAAAAAAAAGATTAACTTTCAATTTTTGTTCGAAAGCATATACTGTTTATGTGCTTCGAGTAAGATACACACCGGAAATTACCTCCGGAGAATAATTTGCATGGAAATTAGATAGTAATATTCCACAAAAGCGTTATTTTATTTTTCAAGTAAAAATATACTTCAGAAAAAAATGCACATTTATTGTCCTTGGAAGAAATTAAGGAAAATAAAATAAAGGAGAAAAAAACATTGTTTACATTTGAAAGCTATCTGATTAAAAGGTGTTTTTTCCATAAATTTAGCAATAAGCAATAATGTTTCTAATATTATTTTAAGATAGAATTTCTAAAAATTAATTTCTCAGTAATTAGCAGAAACTTTTTAATGTTTTATTACTGAGTATAATTCGCTTTACATGTCTTACTTCACAAATATTTCGCTTCAATTAAAACTTTTCTTCTTTATTAAGTAAAATCTATTTTTCCCTACTATTCCTTTTCAACAAAAGAAATGAAAAGATGAAGCATAAGAAAATATTTTTTTAAATTTTAATTCAGTTAAAATTATAACAAATGTAACTTAGATTTAATAGAGTTTAATTGTTTGATTGAATATTTATTTATTAACGTAAAACTTAGAATCAACATGAGGCCTATTGGCGAATAATTTTGAACCTCCAAGAAGTGACGAGATATCTGAGAGTCTCTCCTTCTCCAAAATTCACACCACACCAAGGAAGCCATGGAGTCTAGATTTGTTAAATATGCAAAAGCCCCTCTACATGGCGAATCTTTCGTGGCATCAGAAATCGAAACCACGCTTCGACAAGAACAACACAGGTCACGATTCGCAACCATGGCCATCCGTCAAACGTATCCACTTAATCAACAAAATCACATATTTTGATACATATAACTTCCAATATAATATAGAATAAATTCTGTAATGTGGAAATAGTTAAAAAATAGTTACGTATAGAAACATACGTAATTAATGTAAAACAATTGAAATTAAAAACTAATGTAAAACAATTGAGAGAAAAAAAAATACTTAATATTTTTTCAGAATTAACTAAAATCCAAATTACAATTTATGTAAATCAAATAAAAATTTATTTAAATAATTAAAACAACTAAAATTTAAGAGCTCAATATTCAGAACAAACTATTAAAGAACCGAACAATTTAAAACAAATTAAAGTGTTAGAAAAACAGATTTTAAAAAAAATTGGAAATAATGTAATTAATAATATTCCATACTTTAGAATGTAATAATGTATGTTTATAATGATGAATACTGATCAAATCATCAAATTTCAATAAATTACATTATAAAAAAATGGTAATAAACCAAAAATCTGAAATTCAACCACAGAAGAAAGAAAGAAGATAAATACATAGTAAACATATTCAATTACTCTATAAAATACCAATTTGCACTTAACTAATCATCTAAAATATTGTAATTCCAATTAAGACCTTAGCTAATATTAGTAAAATCAATTAAAACAAAAAATACATTCACAAAAGGTAAGAAAACTAAAAAAACAATGTGTAAATATACATTGCTAAAAAATACATGTTGAGCACAATGATGATGAAAACAGAAAGTGTAAAATGCGTGTTTGTTTGGTTGCTATTTCCCAAACTTGTGGCAATAAGAAACTTTGAATGAAAAAGAAAATATTATTTTACTATCAGAACCTAAAATGGTTCAAAATTCAGTGGCTTGATTTACTTTCGAAAAGACTATGCTTCATATATCGCTGTAGCCTGCTTTCTTGGCTTTGTTCAAAGACCTACGTATATTGCATGCCGATCACGTGAGCTCATTTGTCAAGACGCATCAGATGAACTCAACCCGTTTTGGATACGAGAATCGCTTGAAATTCCTGTATTCTGTTAAGCATCAGTTTCGCTGGTCAATTAGCATTTAAAGCGGAATTTTTTGGAATAACAGGTTGATTTTCCTTATATTTTGCGCGGGCATAGTAATTCGAGCAGGACGCTAGAAGTTTATAATGGATGTAACATACGATTTTGTTGTTAATCTGACATGTTTTCAATCCAAAAACGTAGGATTCCAATATAACGGCATTCCTTCGTATAAGATGCCGAACATAAAGCAGTCCCTGATGAAGACATTCCAACATCAAATCACAGGGTATGGTGATTATGTAGAATTGCCTCCACGCTCATCTGTTTGACTATATTGGACTTTTTCTGTGAGAATACTTTAGACAGCAAACGTATACAACACCCTCTGCCCTCCCCTCAATAACATTAAACAGCATGATAATTAATGCTTGTGTCAAACTGATGTGCTACAAATTATTTAGAATGAAATCCAAAAAAGAAATAGAATGTTTTTCTAGTTGACAGAGAGCATATATACTAAACACCAAAAATTAAGATCTGCTGATAAATAGGTGATCTTTTACCCTTTTACTTTTTTTCCTTCGGTACTGGAAGTTCTGAACAAAATATTTTGCATTTCACACGTTCTTTTCTTTAGAATATTGCGCACAATGGGTCTTTTCGTAATAAATCGAGTCCGCCCTTAAATTTACAACTGACAAATCCCGTATCTGTTAACCTTTTTGAGATAAGAATACTAACTCTGCTGCAAAGTAACATTGCAACCGATGTTGCCCTTTATTGCACTTTGTTTTATCTAGACACCACAATTAAGTCTATAATTACCGCTATTTTCAAATTATGGTGGGAATGCAAGACTTTAATATATATATATATATGTGTGTGTGTGTGTGTGTGTGTGTGTGTGTGTGTGTGTGTGTGTGTGTGTGTGTGTGTGTGTGTGTGTGTGTGTGTGTCGTGTGTGTGTGTGTGTGTGTGTGTGTGTGTGTGTTATTGATTATAATGACATTTAATCGTCAAGTGGGATTTGATGTAACATTTTTAAGCCACATCTGTTGTTTTTTCTTACCTCTAATATGGAAGTTTACATAATATTTTTTTTTTCCACCGAATTTATAAGTTAACTTGTGTCTCACCTAATTTGCTTTATTAAAGATAAAATTATTATATATATATTAAAGATATATTTTATAAAGACGAAAACACTTAGAAGCAGCATTAGAGCTGTTGGCGATTGATCTTATTATTTAAGTTTTCGATTTAGAATAGCTTTCTTATAATTTGGAAATGCTTTCTGGAGTCTCTGATTCATTGAAGAAGAAATTGTTTCTGTGCCTCATGCAAGCTGAGTCCAGTAAAATCTTGCAACAGTTTTATTCGTTCTTCGGCAGTATCATTAAAAGCATTAAGAATCTTCCAGGTGATTTCAAATAATTATCATCCCTACTCCCAAAGATTTGAATTCAGGTTCAGATAGCAAATGTCAAAATTCAATTTCCTTAAGAAATTATATTCTTCTGAGAAATGAAGTATATATATATATATATATATATATATATATATATATATATATATACAGATGGAGGACAATCTAATACGAACACCTGTGAAATAATGAAAAAATCTTATTAATAGGGTTTTGGACAACCTTTGACTAAAGTACATATTTAATGCGACGTGGGATAGATGCATAAAGGACATGGACAATATTTAAAGGAATAAAGCCATTTCTCCTGCAGAAGGGTCTCTAATTCTGAAAGGCTGGATGGAGGTGGAAATCGGGAACGAAGTTTGGACTCCAAATATTCCGCTAAATTTTCAATAATATTCAAGTCCGGAGACTGAAGGGGCCAGGAAAGGTGAACAACTTCATCGTCATGCTCTTCGAACTATGCTTGAACACACCTAGCAGTGTGGATAGGGGCGTTGTCATATTGAAAAAGTATTCGCTCTTCAGGAAATATAGTCTGGAGAAAAGGATGGACTTGAACCCTTAGAATGCTTTGATAGTGATTGGATTTGATTCTCCTGTGCAAAATAACTAGTGATCCAAAACCGTGCCAAGATATCGCATCCTATACCATAATGGAGGCCCCCCCCATGCTTCACAGTCGGCAAGAGGCATTCAGAATTAAACTCTTCTCTGGACGTTCTCCAGACATAAACGCGTCCGGTCGTCAGAAATAGGGTGAATGACGATTCATCTGACCATATTACCTGTTGCCAATGTTGTGGGGACCAGCCTTTGTGATCTCTGCACCATTGGCGTCACTTGAAAGCATTAGTTGATGTCACCAAATGCTTACGAATTGCCACTCTGTCATTAATGTTCGCATCATGAAGTTCCCTTTTGACAGTTTTTGTTGAAACGGGATTCTGGTGATGACTGTTCATTTCGAATGTTATCTCGGATAACAATTGTTTATGCTTTCGGGACACTATGCGCTTCAAGACCCGTCTATCCCTATCGGCAAGCTTCGATTTTCGGCCACTGTTGCACTTTGAGCACTTCGTCTTGCCCTCTTTCATGTACGCTGTCATAACGGCTGATACCGTACTCCTTGAAACCCTCAACGGTTTCTCGCTTCCTTAACCAATGCTCCACTTAAACGCGCTCCAACAATTATTCCTCTTTGGAACTTTAACAGGTCTGACATTTCAAATTATCAAAGGCAGTTCAATAAACGTATGCAATGTAGGTGACTGCTGTTGAGAGACTGATACCTTCTTCTTCACGTTCACTAGGTGGCAGATTTCTGTTGCAGGTGGCGCGGCTGTACTGCAGGTGTGAAATACGTCATACCTTTTCACAGGTGTTCTTAATATTTTGTCCTCCATCTGTATATAAATATATATATTCTGAATGACTTGATTTGAAAATAATTAGAAACCCATATTAAAAACTTGATAAATAATAAAAATTGATTATCAGATAAAATCGAAGAATGTCTGATAAAAGTATTCTAACTAAATACAATAGCTAGAAGGAAAATTTAAATCTTGTATAAGGGAAAGAGAGCATCTTTGTTCATAAATTATACATTTTCTTTCATTGTTAAGTTTTTACTGCTTAAATGCCCTTTTTTTTGCAATTTCATGATTTTTATCAAAAAGAGCTTACATGCTTGACTCTACATTTAAGTATTACGGATGTTTGTGGATTTCTTCAAATCATTATACGAAATGCCCTGTTTATGTTTTCGTATTTCTTTATATATTTTAAAAAAATTAAAAAATGATGCAACGACTTTTGAGGAACACTCCAATCATACTTCAACATTTACCATCGCAAGAAGCTAACAATTGTTTTTCAGATTATTCCCTGTAAGTATTTTTACAGCTATGTGCTGTCTAAATTAAAAATTTCTAATCCTTTCTAAGATTATGGGAAGTATACTTATCACAAACTCCATCAGTTTTGAAACAATAAAGTTTAGCACGGTATAATATTAAGGAAGTATATATACTTTTCACAAAGAAAAAGGTCTTAAAAATCAAACTGATTTTATCTAATGAGCTAAATATATTTCTTTTCTTATATATGTTAAATCTCATTTCCAAAAAATATTTTAATTAACTATTACAATAATAGGTGGCTGTATAAAATATTAAAGGATTAAACTGTCTTTGCCAACCATAAATATTGATGTAAACTACATGAAAGCCTAAGTTTTATAGATGAGGCTAATTTGCGTCCAACAAAAACAATACGTAATTCAACGAATTCACAATAATTGTGCTTCATTTTTTTCTTTTTTGCAAAGTATTAAAAAGATAGTTCTCATTAATCAATAATTCTTTTTTTCCCTACATATTTTACATAATTATTTCCACCCGTTTGTATAATTTCCTTATCCCAAATTATTTAATTTTTCCTAGATTTTTTAATAAAAAAACCATACCTGAATTATTAGTCACTTGAGGTTAGTTATATTCGAAAGCACTTGTGGCGTAGTAGCAAAAATGTTTCGCGGCATCAATTTTTAAATCCAAAATCATTTATTAACAATTTCATATAACTCATTTATTAACAAAATCATTTATTAACAATTTCATATCAAAAATACACCAGCATTCAACTACAGAGCTCTGCTCTCGCAAAGGACAACTTTTCGTCTGCGAAACTGTCAGGCGTCTGGGCGAGTAGCGTAACAATTTCCGCTGTTGCAGGGGGAAGTGACGTCAAACAAGTAGAGTATAACATTTCCAAGAATAAAATAACAAACAAAAAATATGTATGCGAGCCATGACGTCACAACTCCTCCCCCGTTAAGATCTTTTTACGTTAGTAAAAAGCATTTCAGAAAGATTTACACACTTACACAATTACAATATATGCATACTAATGAGATAAAGTAAAACAAACATACACAAATAATACACTGTGTTTCCCTTTACAAAAAAAATTATTTCCATGAATATTACATTAAATGCATCATTTCCACATATAACTTTCCCATTAAAATAGTCTACTTAAGCGTTGGTAGCCCAAGTACCAATAACATATGCTGATTGCTTAAGAAAGTAAGGCTAATCAAATATACATTTACAGCATCATTAATCTTCCCCACAAATAAAACAAAGTACGAATATATACACATAAAGCATTTTACACATATATATGAAGGGTATGACACATACAATCATCTAAAATATCTGCAATACAAATCTTCAGCAAAAACTCGCAACATAAATTTTCATACCATAAATTTCAGTTACTGATCATTAATATTAATTTATATGGGTTTTTTTTTTTTTTGTAAATGTTTTCAAAACCGTACACTGTATTTTACTATCAGAGATTTTAAAAAAAATTTATTTATTGCCAAAGAATTGTCTATAGTATCAGCTCTACTTGAAATTCTATCATCATCATTGAGATAATAAACAACATTTTATGTTTTGACAATTTATCGTCTGATTCATTACTCGCAGAAGAACCTTCACTCTTATGAAAATTTTCATTATAAATTTTACCTTCACATAGTTTAAATATCTATTGAAATAACATTATCTGAAGTCTTAAAATTGGTAAATTTAGAAATAAAGCTTTTACTAACATGTTGGTATTATAAACACAAAAATTAGGAACTAATATAGATTAAATGGGTTTCATGACCTTCCTTTAAATGTTTAAAATACTCAGTTACTGATTTATTACAATTTTTATTAATTATAATTAACCCCTTCCCATTATCTAAAACTATTTCACTCTTATACAACTCTGAACTATAAGGAATATTTAAGGATCTTCGATGTCTGTCAATCTATTTCGGTCATTTATTTTATTCAAATAAACAAAAAAAAAATCTCTCTGTGTCGGAATAGATTCCCTCTTCATCTTCATTATTTGCAGTAAATTCATGTTTTTCTTTTTTGTTCATCAAACACTGCGTATCAATCTGATGATCTGCATCTTTTAAGAAGTCAGTTATATCATTTTCTTCCCAATTATGGTCTTCATAATTTAATGGATTACTTATAGAAATACTTGACTGCTTTTTCTTCAACGATGGATCAGGTGACACATCTTCATTACTTAATTCTGGTCTAACATCATATAACATACCACCATTTTCTGATACAGAAGTTTGAGTAAAATTATTGCCTAAGCCACCTGATGCTTCCTCACAAGTAAAGTATCCAGCAGAATAATTAGCATTATCTTGGATATTCATAGAATCATAAAATGGAGTTTTAATATATTCTTTTCTTAAACTAATCTTTTGATCAACACTTTGATGAGGCATAATTTTGAACAAGGCTATTGAAGTAGAAACTAAAACATTTTCAGGCACAGCTCTTTTATCTAAAATCTCATAGTCCATATGCTCTACTACTTGAAGATTAGAATCTGTACTTATGGTAAGATAAGGAGAACCGGATATATCACTATTAGTTTCATCTATAGGATCTGTGATGAAAATAATCTGCTCAGATTTTTTAGAGTTTTCCACCTCTTCAACATCTTTTATCAATGGAATTAATTCAGCATCTTCCCTTTGAGCTTGCACGAGCTGATCCACATCAAGTTTGACTCATTCAGCCTGGAATTCACCATCAGTAGGAAGGAGTTCATCCTCTTCTGGATTCGTATCTTCACTGTTAAAGACAATGTTTTGGAGTTCTTCTACCAACTGTTCAGAAGTCTTCTTTTTCCCTCAATTTCTGTCTTCTTGTTTTAACCGCACTAACTTGGTGCAATGAAGTATTTTTTTCCTTTTCGAAGAGAGCTGCAGTCCTATTCCCTAGAAGATATTGCCCACGATACAGTTCATGTGGAATAACAACTGCTTTTGTGAATGCTCTGCCCCACTCACATTCAATAAGAACTTCTGCTAGTGGTAAGCAAGTTCAACTAGCATCCAAAGGTTGTTGCACCCATATATGTTCATCAGTCATATCCTCGGGTGTCACAAATTTGCGGCAAACAATATTTATAGTAGCCCCAGTGTCGCGAAGGATTTCGGTACTGATACCATTTATTTTTCCATGAGAAGTAAATGGCTGCAAAAAATTTGTTCTTGCATCACATTCAGAAACAGAATTTATAGGCTCTGAAGCTTTCTTCAGTTTTGGACGTAAATGATCAAGAGCGTTACAGTAAAAACATCTGTTGTCTTCTTTTTTCGAATTCATCACTGTGACTACGTCCAAAAAGTTTTCTATCAAGCTTGTTTGACTCGTATTTGGGATTTTCAACCCATCGAGGAGTTTTGTCAAACCTTCCAAATTTTCTTGGTCCTTTAACTTCATTCTCGAAAATGAATTAACTGGCTTAGCTAGAAATGTTTTTCTCACATCTTCGAATTCTTCTAATTTTTCAGCCAATTTGCTAAGTGAATTAATTATGGACCATTCATCCAAATAGTATTCTTTAAACTCAAAAAATGCACGTTTTTTTTATCTGATCTGCAATGATTAAATCCCGGAGTTGATCGAAGGTTTCAACTTTTAGTCCAGACGTCCATCCATCGAAATAGGTCTGTAGTTCATGATAAAAATCTTGCCAGGTACGTTCATCAATTCTCTGGTGCGTATGAAACTGTCGCCGGAATTTTTCGGGAGTTAACTTAAATCTCTTTAGCAATAATTTCTTCACGTGATCATAATCATTGGCTTTTTCCTCGGACTCACGGGCAATTATCTGTGTGATTTCTTGCGGTAGTAACGCCAACAGATGTGTGACCCAAAGCTCCCTTTGTAGAGATATTCTACTAGCTTGACGCTCAAATAGTACTAAGTACAGGCTAATATCTTTCTTCATATCATATTTATAAAGAAGCTTGCTTAATTCCTTACTAGGTATTCTTGCACCTTACATTTGTAGTTCTTAAGCTGATCTTATTTGAACTTCTAGCTTTAATTTTTCCAGCTCAAAACTTGCTCAGCTTGTAAGAACGCGAATATTCTCAGCCGATATTGAAAATTTGCCATCTCTCGACTGCTATACTTCTTTAGTAATATAACCATACCGTTGAAACTAAATGAGTTTTATCAAAGAAGAAACTAAATGAGTTTTATCAAAGAAAATGAGCCTTATCTTCCAATTTTTTAAAGCATTCCAAGCATCCCTAACTATTTATTGCTACTTTTATACTTAACAATGATCGGTAGCCTTTCACTTAGAAAATTCCTCACATTTAATACAGGTAGCAAGTTACCAACCCAATGGACAGATACAAAATTAAATAGGTTCATTTTCTTTAAGCAACTCTTTAATCATAGCAGATTTCTTCTTACGAATTTTTAGTTCGCATTTCCATTGATTTCCAGTTCACCTATGTTGTCCCTAATGGGTCAACCGTGACTTAGAGAATAAAAGAAAGGTAGTTCTCTAAACAATATGGCATCGATCGAGTGTAACCATTAATTTTAGAATGAAAAAAACATTTCGTTCTGCATTTTTCATGTGTTCCAAAATTATTCATCTCCAAACCTGTCTGAGCTTCTTTGTAACATATTTCAAAATAAATCTGGGTAATGTTGAATGAAAACCGAGTCATATTAGAAATATTTTCTATTCCTGCTGATGAATCAGTGTAAAAGTCAACAATGTATGACCTACAATGAGCTTTAATCAGTTTTTACATGTTTCCTGACTTTCAGTAATACCCTTTTTAAATTTTTACCAGATTGATATCAACTCCACAAAATATCCCTTAAGATGCATTAATATGGGAAACGTAAAAAATTACGTAATCTGTTACAATATTATAAATCAAAAAATTGTAAACTTCCAAATTATTAAAATCTACTATAAATCTACATTTAAGTTCTTTCTGTGTCTGACATTTATTTTCAATCATTATTTTTATTACATAAACATAATTTATTGCATAAAAGATGTATTGTTTCATGATATAGTTTTGAAAATGCAATCTGGCAAAGAGTGCATAAATTTTTGAAATGAAAAGAGAGAGAATTAAATTAAAACCTGAAACTCGTCAATAAATATTTTAAATCAAAGATGAAGGATTAATTTAATGTTAATAACTTCTTGAACTCGATATATATTTATATCCCATATCTTCTTACTTGCATAAATCTCTATACCAATAACAATATCTGGGCGGCTTACATTCACATCTCAATATTCCTTTCCCTATTAATTATTTTTCAACATAAATTGATAGCCGAAATTAAATAATGACTTAAATTAGTGAAGTAATATTCACTACTGAAAAAATGAATGTTTTTTAAAAAAGCGAAATTCAACTATAATGAATAGTTTATTTTATTTAGTTTATGTATTCTAATTATTTTAAGGGTTGTTTAATATTTGTATTTGAAAGTTAGAATTGGCAGTTTCAATTTGGATTTATGAAAATAATTATGTATTTAATTGGCTAAAAATACTTTTTAAATTTCTTGTCATGTATGAGGTTGTTAATTAATAATAAAATTATTAATTAACTTTGAGATTTAATTTTGCATTAACTGTTGTATTCTTTAGTCCACTAATTATTTCATTTATAAAATTTCTTAAGAATCTTTCAGTTAGTAATAATTGTTCTTCTGTGATCAAACTATGATTTTCAAAGTAAAATGTTACACTGATTAGAGAGATATAATTATACTAAATAAATTGAAATTAAAAATAATTAATTATCTTTATAATTGTAAGTAAATTATCGATTTTTTTTTCTCTCAACGCCTAAAATGTATTAAAAAATTAAAGATACCCGTCTTTCAAATGAAGGAAAACGTACTGTCTCACTATATAATTATACAAGCTACTCATGATTAAATTTGCTTAAAGATCACAGATTTTTATTAATGTTATTATATCCGTAATAAATTTGATCTTAGAGTTCAAATGTCGTAAAGCTACGTGCTTAAAGTAAAAGTAAATTAAAATGTGAGTACATTATTATTACGTTCTGCCCTTCCTTCTTTTGTAATAGAAGATGTATGTTAATTTCCTGCTTACAGAAAATAACACATAACGGACAGGAGGTGAAGTATTTCACATCCAGTCCGGTATGTGTAAGACATTTGTATAGATATCAATAATATTTCCAAGTTTTTGAATGCATATGAACGGTGACAATGTCCAATTGAATGAAGACAATTTTTTTAAACTTCAATTTAATAAGTATGTGGAGTAAAATTTAATCAAATAAGTTTCATATTGTTACAAATAAAATTAATTTATAAGTTTCGTTTGAATGTAAAACAGTGTGATATATAGATATATTTAAATTCAGATATTTCCAATAGTTTTGTGTATCTGTTAAAATGGATAAGTACTGTCATTACTTTTAATTTCAGAATAAACAAATTAATAGAGATAATAACTAAAGAATAAAAAATAATTGTAAAGTTAATTTTAAGTACATCTATGCTGGTATGTCTAAGTTTATTTGTTTCCTCTATTGAAGAAATTATGTTTTAAATTGACCCAAATTACCCGACACTTAGACATATTGACTAATCTTAGCTAATCTTGAATAACACCTCCTCACAAATTTAAAAGAAAAAAGATTTTTCTTTTTCATTTTAACTCACCTATTTTTATATAATGAGGTCATTTAATGCTTAGGTTTTGTTTTCAAATTACAAAGTGCTAAACGAAACAGCGTTAAACATTGTCATTTTAAAATTATAACGTGGCCTATCCTCAAGGATTTTTTTGGTAATTAGAATTTTGCATAAAACTGCATTTTCTTCCCAACTAAACTTGATATGATTAAATAAATGAGATGAAGATAAAAAGTGCAGATAATTAATTTAGAGGTATAGATATATAAGTGAAGTAGAATTGAAAGGAAAGAGAGGGGAGATAGAGGATACCATTGATAGATGGGTAGATCCAAATGAATCATCGTAATTAATCTTTTACATTGGAAGTGAAACTGTAATAATCTAGAAATACTTGAATAGAAATGAGGGAAGTGGTAATATAGTATTTTATTATTAGCATATAAAGCAGGATTAACTGAGTTAAGAGGGATTCGAGAGAGAGAGAGTGGCCTTACGTATTATATTTTGTTAGTAACTGCTTTGTACTAACCTTACGTATCTTTAATTGTAGCTTTTAACTTATTGACTATTTAATAAGACTTAAAGATTGATGTAGAGTTAAATAAAGAAATACTTCACAACATGTCTATAGGGAAAGGAGAACACGGGACTAAAAAAATATACTAATTATACTTTAATTCTTAATAATTTTATATTAATTTTCGTACAATTTTTTACACAGCATAGAAACATGTTTACAGAAATATAAAGCATATTTTTGTAGTGAACATAAATTCAAGAATATCCATATAGAATTTTTAATAAGGAAGAAATTTCGATTAATTATTTTTTTATCACCCAAACGAATAAAGTTAATTACCTGTAGTACTGTCTAAACTAATTCACGAAGTAAGCACATTAAAACTCTTATGTTTGGCATATTAATAATGTGCACTACATAGTAATAAGTACATCAAAAATGTTAACACAGAAGCGATTCAAAGTGTGATCAAATTACAATACATGCATTCAATATGGATTTACATAGTTAATTAATTTATATCAAAGGCAATAAAACAAATGCGCTAAAAACTAAGAAAATAGAATGCAAAATTTATCAAAGCAAATTGATCTTGTTGCGTCGAATCGGAATTAATCGAGGAAGTGGTGAACAATGTTATCTGTGTTTCCTAATTCTTCTTTTTACTTTTTTTTAAATTACTTAATTTTAATGGATCAAGTTACACTATATTTCATAATATCCAATGTCAATCTAACTTTTTTGATTCTTAAAGCATTGATTCTATAAGTCATTTACTTTGACAAGAGGTAATCGAATTTGACACGAAAATATATTTGATCTTATCACGTATTTGTTTCATTTTCTTTTGCTATGTCTCCCAGAAATATTTCTTATCCTTCCATTCGAATCAATTTTACGCTAGAGTAGCGAAAAGAATATCAGGGATACTAGATAATGTCCACGGGATTTGTTACCTTCAAAGCGACAAAATATATGAGAACGTGTAGCTACTTACTGCATATTTTTAATACTTTTGTCTTGGATTGAACAGATGAGTTTTTCCCCAAAAATTAGATTCGTCATATCTTTTTTTTTACTAGATCCCGACACACAAAAATATTTAATTTAAAAAAAAATTATTTAAAACATATTTTTTCCTCTATTTGTAACGCGGGTTTTTGAACGTTTTTCTCTTCAATTAATATTTTGGCTACTGTACGATGTTATTTGGTTTTAAAGCTTCGCCTTTTCATAAACCGTGATTTATATAATTAACATAAACAATTTCACTGAGAAAGAAAAGTAATATATACGAAAAAAAATAATTAAAAAAATAAACTTAAATCAGAAATATATAAAATTATGTATAAATTGGAAAAAATTTATACAATCATAAGTCTTTTTGAAAAAAAGAAAATGGAAAATAATATATTTAAAGTTGTAGCAGACTTTAGACTGTTAAACTAGATAATTTTAGAACTGTTGGTAAAATTATCCCCATCAACAAAATACATAACTTAAAATCTATAAAACTAAACATATAAATTGAAAGGAATATGAAAAATAAATCGTAAACTTTACACAGAAATATAATTTAAATTATATATAAATATAACTTAATTTTAATTTCCATTTAATCTTTGTTTCCCTGCCTTATATATTCACATATGACGTTCAGTATTTTTTTTTCTCAGCAAGTATCATCCAGCCACGTAAGTTCAATCCTATTTCATTCCTTTAATGGCCACAACCCGAACTATTTCACGTGTTACCCGCTAATAAAATTCTAAAGTAAAGAGTGCTGAATTATCACATATTGCAATAACTATACAGTCTAACTAGAAATTGCTTGAAACTGGCATCGATTTATACGATAGACAAATTCCCTGATTTAATCAAGAACGAATAAAGACTTTTTATATCTGAAAGTTTATATAATTTCCGAACCATTACTCACACACGTATTTGTGTATGTGGTGAATTTGATGAGATAGAGTCTCTGGATTTGTTAAACAATTGAAAGGAGAAGACGGTTTGTGAGAGTTTAGCGCTCACGACATTGTTTCAAGAAAGGTGAGTGACTGTCGGATATCTGATATTTGAAAACTTTTAAATAGTATGTGAACATCCTGGTAATTATTTAAACTAAAAGCAAATGTAGACTGTTCCATATGCTCAAAAGTTTTTTAAGTCTTATAATAAGACAGAGCATATTAATAGATGATTGAATGTTATTGTATATTTGTTTCATATGCTTTGTTAGAAATTTCGATTTACCATTACTCATTAAAAAAAATAATTTGGTAGAGTGATATTTTATAGTTGTTTGAATAAAATCGTTCGCTATTTCATAATACTGTTTCTGATACTCTGATTTTAAGAGTAGAATTGAAAAGTAAAATTTCAATTACGTAGTTCGATATCTGTCTTGCAATAGTGCCATGATGTTATTATAGAAGAAAAAAATAGCCCTCTTCTTCCAATGATTCTTTACAACAAAGCATTTATCCAACATATTTTAGGGATAGTTAATGTAAAAGCCCCTACGGATCTAACACGTCCCATCAGGTAGTGTCTTTCACCGTTTCTGTAACTTTTGAGCCTCAGTAATAATTACTATCTAGTGTCCAAGAAGAGTTGTAGCTCGACGATAAACCTCCAGTTAACTTCCCAAAGAAATTGGAACATATTCATCGACCCCGAATAAATGAAGTGCTGAGTTGAATATGACCAATGACTCAATCCAAAGCCTCCGGGATTTGAAGCTATGTCTGCAGTGCTTGCAGTTAGACATGCTAACTACACTACTTTAGCCACGCTTTTAGAGCAGGTTTTTCATGAGTAACTGAGATAACACAAAGAGGAACCATGCCTTAGGTGGCGAGGGAACGTTATTTTTCTATATGTGGGGACTGATTAGAAAATCTCGAAATATAATGTTAAATTTTGAATATTCAGATAACTACCATACAAAGAGAAGAATTGCCTTGGTAGGGGAAAAAAGGAAATCCTGAACTGCACAAAACACCTCTCAGACTCCAAATCTTCTCTACTGTAATGTTACCCAGTCAACGGCTCTAAAATTATAAGTCATAATTTATAAATATTCACTCTGTATGACAAAAGCCAAGAAGGAGATGCCCGATCGTAATGAAATTTCGTAAGAAAGGCATTTGGACCGAACATATAAATAATTAAAATTTGGTATCCAATGAATGAATAACAAGAGCAACAGCGCATCCGAATTGCGCACTCAGCAGGTGTATATAAAAAGCTATTCTCAATCTGATGGTCAGATTTTTTGTTGCATTGCGATTTAGGATGCCTATCAACGACTGAAAAATGGCCTGGCCGCAGGATTCGAGCTCATTACGAACAAATGTCAGAGTTTGAAAGAGGTCCTATCATTGAATTTAAAGAGGTAGATTGGGTAAATCGAAGAATCGCTCGTCATATGGATCGAAGCGATGCGGCGATTAGAAGATGCAGGCAAGAATGGGTAGACAATTGGAGATTTCAGCGTCAAGAATGTCGACCTATGGCCACAGCAGATCGGGAGGACTGAGTTATTGTCAGAACAGCTGTCATAGCGACTGATTCATCGTTATCAACCATCAGAGGTGCGACCTGCACACGAGAATGCACCACGACCATTCACAGATGGCTGATAGAGCAAAATCCACACTTGTACCTACTACTTCGCCATCTGCCACTCACACCAGCACACTGTCAAGCCAGATTACAGTGATGCTTGGCTCAATAAGATAGGAATGATACTAACTGGGGACGTATAGTGTTTAGCGACGAATTTCGCTTTCAACTGTGTCCTGACGATCACCGAAGACGTGTCTAGAGACGCCCAGGGTAGCGGGACGATCCTGCTTTTAATATAGCAAGCCCCACAGGCTCTCAATCAGAAGTTATGGTGTGGGGTGCCAGTTCCCTTGATATACGAACTGCTTTGATTGTCATTATAGGCACACTTATAGCACAGCTGTACGTCGACGACATTTTGAGACCCGTTATGCTACCGTTCTTTTTTCAGTACCCTGGCCTTATTTTTCAGCATGATAATGCCAGACAAAATACGGCACGTGTTGCTATGAATTGTCTTACAGCTTGTCAAATACTTCCTTGGCCAATCAGATCTCTCTCCATTAGAGCATATCTGGGATATGATGGGAAGGCGAATGCATCAACCAGGGAATGTTGATGACCTAGCTCGACAATTGTAGCAAATTTGACAAGAAATATTTCAGGAAGCCAATAGGGAGATTTATGACTCTATGCCACGTCGTATGGCAATTTGCATCCAGGCTGGAGGTGGGTTAACACCTCATTGAGCTAGTTACTTTGTAATTATGTAACTGTGATTGAAATTATTCAATTTTTCTGAAATTTTAATCATTTTCCATTCTGTACATATTTTTCCTATCCCCTAATTTTTTTCTCTATCGGACAAATCCTTCTTGGTGTGTCGTTTTCTGTTATATATATATATATATATATATATATATATATATATTACGAGAATGGTTTAAAAGTATTTGAAGACAGGTGTCTTCATTAAGGTAAACAGTTATTATATATTTTCTATATTGGGTTCTGCCATGTGTTAAATACAGCTGAAACAAATTTAACATTGATTCATATGTTAGTTTTTATAGTCATTTGCTACAAAATCGAATTTTTTCTAATTGCTTCGTTGTATTATCACTGTTGAAGACATCTGATTTCATCATTATACGTCAGAAATAAAGCAAGGACCAGAACAATGGGTGGCTTCCAATGAACTGGCTCCTAAGTAGTTGAGGATGATCTCATTGGCCGGAATGATTATGACGAAGAATTTTCGAGGTGCGGAAAGCGTATGATCACGAATATTAATAACTGAGAGACAGCTTTCTAGTGAGTCTTCATGTTTACAAAAAACGAACTATTTTCGTTGCTGTAACCACCTTAGGTTTTCTCAGGACTTATTGAACGACCCTTTTTTGTAAGTTAAATAGACTTTGGTCGTAGTTCAACACTTCTCCAATATTTGCTCGTGACGCAGCTATTAAAATAGATATTTTAAAGAATGCAGTTTATTAGTGTTTGAGTTATTTTACATTAGGAAATTATACATAATAGCAAGGCAGATTGAGAGCGGAAATTCTTTATGACATGTGTGAGGAGTTAGCAAAGCGAGAAAATGTCAAAAAGAATTTTGACGAGGAACCCCTAAGTTTTTATACTCCTAACCTGAATGCTGGATGTTGCATAGCTTTGCGTGACTAGATAGTGAAAATAGGAGTACCTCTCATTAAATGAAAGAATTGGAATCGGGGTGTTGAAATTAACAAAATTAAAGAGGTGATAAATCGTAATTCATCACATATGTACACATCTATGTTTCATCTGCGTTAATTTATATATGAAGATTTTATCACCAGTGAAAGAAATACATACTTAATATAATGAGAGATGTACAAAACAATTATCCTATCAATATTTTTTCCTATTTAATTAAATGCTGATATTGAGGCTCGTTTGAATTTAACGTACAACGGCCCCCAGTATTCTCACGACTCTCTTTGGTGAAATTATAACATTGAATTATGAGTTATATCACACTTTATGGCGCCATAATAAATCAACTTCCTTTTGTAAATCCAAGGGAAGCAGTTACATATGGAAAATATTTTAAATATCAATAAAAACTGTCTAACTTGAAGGTTCTGCTGTGATTCTGAAATTATAAAGGATCCTGAGCCAAAATATTTAGAACGCATAGCAAAAATGTATATTGGATCCTTGTCCTTCCTTCACATTATATATACACAACAACAACGTCTTCAATTATCTCTAGATTTCACACAGATCTAGATATAGTTGAAAACGTACACACAGAGCCGTTCACCTAGAGCCATTTTTCTCTTATTCCAAACAGGATTAAGTCATTACATGGTTTTCTAAGAGGTTATCTAAAAAGATGAAATAACTATTCTAGGATGTTTTAATTCATTCTTGTTTCAATGGATCTAGAAAATTAGAATAAATAGAATATTTTATGTTTATAGTTAAAACAATCATTCTGCACTCAAGCCCTGAAAATTATCAACATGTTGGTCAAATAAAGTTATAATTATCCTAAAAGTCCCAGTAGGCGAACTGAAGTTGTTACGTCTCATTTGTATTTTTATCTAATGATCGCTCAATCGCTAGTGAATGTTCCGTCTCTGATCAAATAATCTAATGAATATAGAGCCAACACATGAAGAAAATTAAATTATTTTATTCGGAACTCTCTCTTTACGAATATTCAATATTTCAACATTCAAATTATTATATCTCTATACCAGGTCCCAACATACATCTGAACAAAAAGATTGATATTGTAAACATTATTTAATTTTCAATTACTTACAGGTCTAAGACAATAATAATATTTTAAGGTGGATGTGACTCATTGTTTGTATTCAAATCCTCAACTCTTCGATGAACTCGAAATGAAACTCACCCCCAGTCTTCTCTCTTATCACTAACTCTCATATTAAATTCTTCTTTGTTTATAAATCTATTAAATCATTATTTTTCTCTGTACTTCAATATCTCTATAAGAATTTATATAAGACAGAGTACATTCGCAAAACAAAATTTCTGAAACCAATTAACATCATATGAAAGTAATTTGAAGAGAGATGGGGAAACACGAGAGAAACCATTATAAGATCCAACATTACACTTTGCCTATTCAAATACGATTTATGTTATCCAATTTGAATCTCTGGGTATGTAATGCATTTAAGATTTATTATGAATACAAACACATATCTTCATTTCTTATATCCATTTAAATGAAACAAAAACGTATTACCTTCCATAAATGAACTTACATTCTGGAATTTAATTAACGTTAGTTGGAAGTCTTTTTGAGAAATTTGCAATCAGCAGATAAATGTTTTATTGAAAGCAATGAAACACCAAAAGAGAGAGTGTGGTATTACTAAAGTTCAAACTATTTAATTAGAAATCGTTAATTATACAATTATTTTACTTTGTCAAATTCTTGATTTCTGATATTAAAACTTTAAATTTATAATTATTTTCTTTCCATTTCTTCTACATTTTAAATTTTATATTAAATTCCTTATTCATTATACGTTTGCGTAGTGAAAAAATTGCATAAATTATTCGTATTTTTTTTATCAAATATTCTTATTTATTTATGAAACTTTTATTCCTAGTTGCTTTTTAAACACATGAAAAATTATAGTATTCTCTAACTCTAAATTTCTTTTCTTGATTCATTTCGTTAAGTAAATATTAATTTAGAATTAGGTTATAAACTATTAAAGAAAACATTGTAAACTCAATTATAGTATCTGAAAGAACTTATACTATGTTCCTTTAACATCATCATTCATCTATGGATTTCACTGCACAAAGGTATATCAATTTATCGATAGTACCATCGATGTTGATTCAATTTGCCAATAGTTTTCTTAATACATTAGTAGTAGTATCCAAAGTTAGAAAAACAGTTATATTAATCGAAAATTCATTTTCATATAATAAAACCTATAATTTTAATTATAATTCAGCAGTTGAAAAAATTATCTGAAGCCCTATTAACAGTTCAACTATAGGAAATACCTTCATAAGACAATTGAAACATAAATAACCATAAATTAAATTATTTAAAATTCGTGGACTAAATTGAAAACAAAGTTTTGGTTATTATATTAACTAAATATAAAAATTATTATATTTAAACAAACTAAGATTTAAACCTAAAAACAAAAGCAAAAACAATTTAATTAACTTAGAATTTAAGCGAGAAATCTCAATGAAAGAAAGGCAAAAATTTAAAAACTTAATTACTGATCTAACCATCATACCTCAGTGAATTATACTCTAATAAAATTTGGTAAAAACCAAAAATCGGTTAATTCTGAAAATCAACAATAGAAAAAATAAGAAAATAAACATAGTTCAAATATTAAACAAATTCAATTAAACTACAATCGGCAAAAAATATACAAAAATAAATACCAAAAAATTGTAAAACCAACAGAAAATCTAATTAATTAAACAAAATATAAGCATGCAAAAGCATAATAAGAAAAATGCTAGTGACACATCATCGTAAATAGTGTAGAAACTTTTTTAAACACAACAACCATCAGTTGAAAGTAAGTAATCATAAGACCATATAAAATCCCTTTACAAAATGCAAATAAATAAAAAACAAACATCACTATAACCAAAATTTTAAGAACAAGTAAAACGTTATACATTTCATACTCGCGTATGCCTACCACTACTTTCTATTAAAGAATTCACCACCAAAGTAAACACTGATTAATTGACTTAAAAGAAACCATACAAACAAATTAATAGAATTAAATAAAACAAAAAAATTTAGAATCAAAATTGCAAACTAAGAATTAAAGAAATTGTATTTAAAAAACGTAATACTTTACAGAATTAAAAAATAAAATTAACAATAGATAAGAATATATAACATCCATAAAAATCCAAATTGACTCAAAGAGATAAATTTAAGAGTGTCATCAACAAGATTGAAATAATCTACTTATTCAAAAAGATACATTTAATATTAAAGAGAGTTAGAGAGAGAATGAGATAAAAAAAATCATAAATAAATAAAATAAAAATAAAGAAGGGAAATGTAGAGAAATATAAATCAATATACAATAGAAAAATACCTAACAAGGACATCTATATAATTTTTATCATAAATTTCCTTTTGAAAAATTAATAAGACATTCGGCTTTTGCTCATGTAATACGAAAAATAATTTAAGTTTAAATATTTCTAAAAATATTTAAACTTAAA
Organism: Nephila pilipes; assembly: GCA_019974015.1. Lineage (NCBI taxonomy): Eukaryota > Metazoa > Arthropoda > Arachnida > Araneae > Nephilidae > Nephila > Nephila pilipes. Next base: position 21,482 of record BMAW01004405.1, read on the forward strand.
TTACTGCAAAGCACAGGCCTTTACTGATATAGAAACAGTATTTACCTCGTCATAAATATTAATAATAATGTCATTATTAAAGAATTTTAAGTTAATATTTAAGAAATCTGTTTCATGAGAATTTACATTAGTTTTAATTAGATTTAAATATGAGGGATAAAATGATTAGTCAGGTATAGTATCTATTTTAAAATCAACTAGGAAAACAATAAGATCCTCAATTCATCTAATTAATTTGAAATTACTATTGACTATAAAATTATGCTCAAAGAAGTGCAGATAAATATTATCTAAGCTATTACAAGCTGGATTCCCTTGAGGAGTACATTTTATTTGCTTATAATTTTATAACAAATATAGTTATCTTTTTTTCACAATTAATAAGAAATTTAAATTTTTCATTCGATATAGAACTACTAATTTTTAATTTTTGTAATTAGCCAAAATAACATTTATTAGTTTTTTTTTATTTATATATATATATATATGTAATGATTTAACTTTTAATTCAATAATTACCCTAAATAATAACTTAACTTTCTATTCTATCTCATTCCCTAATAGAAAAGTAAAGAGTTCATTCTTATTACCTGATCCCCTTCCAAAGTATCCTATAATTTATTGCACCACGCGCTCTTGAAACGGATTAATTCTGCTTAAACTAATTATAAATCGGTCAAAAACAATACCTTTTCTATTATATTTCCCTGGAATCCCCTTATTCATACCACGTGCTTCTGACGTTTGATGGGAATTTTCGTAGTATATAACCAAAAACACAACGAAAAACGTTCTTTTTTTCATACAACTCTTCTGCTCTTCTCACCTTAATGATGTAACCAACTACCTAATGAAAATGGTGCCTCTCCTCTCGGCTTAAAATAAAGTGAAAATTCAATACGCCTCGACTGTTATTTACAGTTTATCTTTACAATACAAAGTCGACGAGATATGTACATTTATTTTCCCCTACTGAAACGCTGGATGTGTTGGGCCCCTAATACAACCTTTGTCTTACAGGGTGCAGAAAAAAATCGAAGTTTAAATTTAGAGTTATGTATTTAAAATAGGTTACATCGTAAGATCATATTTAAAATTTAAGGTCTAGAATTTTATCCCTGGAATCCCTCATTCTTTTAGAACACATATAATTTTAAAAAGATATTAAAATATGTAACAAATAGATAAATTTGTTAGTAGTGTGTAGTTCTTAAATCATCTAACAAATTCTTTGAATCTGTAAAAATACTTATACAACAGAGATAATGTAAGGTATTTGTAAATCAAAGAATATAAAAGTATAAATCTTTGAATACACTTGACACATCTAAATTATCGTGCATTTTGATCACTGAGACAGACTCGACACAGTATCAATATTCTTATTCAATTTTCACATCATTGGGTGAAGATAACTAAAAACTTAACCTGATTATTCATAAAGTGTCAACAGACATGGAAGCAAGTTTATAATTGGTTTTACAAATATTAAAAAATTTTATAAGTTATAAAAAGTATAGTTAGGGATTATTGACTTTCTATTGTCTTAGCGTCAAACTGATTTCTAAACATACCTTTTCAAAATTAAGCTGAAGAGATGTGTTGTTGACAAAACTACCATAGAACTTGTTCATAATGATAAACTAGGGCAATATTCTAATTTTATTTATTTATATTTTCCTTGATCATCATTAGCAATACGTAACTTCA
>BMAW01004405.1:35125-51574 GCA_019974015.1 Nephila pilipes
AACACCCAAAATGAAGTAGTCTTTGAAACAGACAATTAACTCAAACTATTTGGACATGTTTGAAAGAAGAGTAACAAAGAAAATGAGATTCTCTGACTCAATGAATGCTATGCTTCCAAGTAGCAATGGAATAAAAGTGAATGTATTAAACTTTTGCCTGAGGAATACTGATAAATATGTAAATATATAGAATTGTTACCTGTTTTCTCTATGTTACTGGTCAATATCAAGTAATAAATTCTCGTGAGAATATGATGATGAGAAGAATTTTAAGAAATAAAATGATTGGATCCTTGACCAAAGAGATTTAAAGTGAATGGTTATTTTTCATGTAAGTATAGGAAAACTTTACTTTTCAGATATTTTTTCAATTTTGTTTCAAATTCCTTTGAGCCATCAAGCAAAAATTAATTCAATTAAAATTATCTTTTTAATTCAACAGTATTTATAATTAGAGAGTTTTGAACTCAGAACATATAACAATAACGTAATAAAAAGAATCATCTGAGAGATTTATATTGGGTTGTATTGCATAGACATATTGCGATAATATCTTCATTAAAGCAAATTTAAAAAAAAACTTACAGTTGTTTTGAATTAGTCAGCATGATACTATTGTTTTAGTTAACCCAAAGTCCAATACGGACCCATTTTCAAAATTAATCTTGTTTTTGCTATTTTTTGATGTCTCTCCACCAGTAGTTTGAACTAACTTTAAAAAATATCATATCATTTCCAATTTCTTATTGGATTAAATAAACTAAATAGGTCGATACCGGTTTAACTCCTCTAATGAAGACCAATTGAAAAGCTGTCTTAATGAATTTCTCCAATTTTTATTGGATAGTTCAAATATAAAATTGAGATTTCTATTTACTTATCGATTATGTATTAATTAAATCATAATAAACTAGAATCAAGCTGTACTTTGAAAAAATTATATTATTCAAATTTTATAGAGCTTGGTGCATGCGTCAAAAGCAACTCATTTTAGCTAATTCTTCTTGGAACATTTTGGGGTCTAACAATTTCAGAATTATATTTACTATTGTTAGCCCTCAGGGGACCTCTTGTACTTTTAATGATCACTAATACTTTTTAAATTGTTAACTGTTAAATGAATTTTAGTTTAAATATATTCAATTTATATTTATCATTTCTTTGATTTTAATTATATGTAGCTGATATAATACTCTATTTAATCGTTTGCTTTAATTTTAATTACATGTAATCACTGATATAATATTCAGTTTAATAATTTATCCTTTCTTTAAATTTTAATTTATGTATTGATATATAATATTCAATTAAATAATTTATCGCTGTTCTTTAATTTTAATATTGGAAAGTTTATTTGCACTATTTTTTTAGATTTCTTCGTATTTCTACACTTGCTTTATTAAATTGAGGTAATTTAATAATATAAAAAAGACCACCTTTGGGGAGCTAAATCTATTCTTTTGAAAGCTTCCAGAAAGTTTTGTTTTGGTTTTCTTCATACCAATACTTAACCTTTACGTTTCAGTTATCAAACTAAAAACAAGTCTAATTAAATGTAATCTAATATATTAATATATTTATGATCAAGATTTTTCAATTTATACTTTCTCAAGCGAGAAGACATTAAAGAGTGAGAGAAAATAAAATCCCGTATTTCTTGAATCAACGTTCTTAAAGTTCCGAAGGGAGACGACAAAAGTCTGTATGTCAAACAGAAATTGATTGATATGAAATGGGAGATACACAAAACTTCAAATTTTTCTTATCCGATAACAATTTTACTCTGTAGTACCTTCTTATGGATGCCAGTTCAATCCATTAAGAGGTCTGATCAGACTGTTTAAAGTCTTCCAAAAATTATTCAGAAATTCTAATCACCTAATACTCTTATTTAACAGGATAGTTTTCAATGTTTATAAGAGACTTCACTATCTCTCATCAGATCTTTATGATGTAGCTGTGTTGAGCTGGTAGCAAGTTTCACATATGTAAAGTGTCAACTGTAAAAATTTAGTCAGTAAGCGCAATGTTTTAAGAATGCTAACTTAATAGATTCGATAAAAATATTGTCATTGAAAGAACTCCAAAAAAGAAACTGGAAAAATACAGAAGAATAAAAAATATCTCTTACAATACTTTTAATAAATTAATTGAGAGTAGTAAATGCAATAGAGAGAAAGAGATAATATTTATCCTCTAAAGTCAGTTAATTATTTTTTAATGAAACTAGTCTTATTTCCTATAATTTTAATGACCATTAAAAACGTGTTTTAAAGAAATTATTTCTACTTTTTAGAAGTATAAAAAACATTTTATTAAAATATTTTTCACAAAAATGATAAAGGCTTTAATTAAAAATAAACTATGATATCCATCTTAAAAAATATTTTTTCCGCTTAAATAGTTATCAACTTAAAATTCACTAAGAAAAGGAAAATGTAATCAACTGATTAATATTAAAAATCTCAGATTTTTTTTAAATTTCTTCTTAATTGCAAGAAACTTAATACAATCTGTAATTATTTCTCCTATTTTTTTTCTATGATAATAAATTTGCTTGTTAGAAACTAAAATGAAAAATATAAAAAAAAAAATTAGAAAATATCTGAAAAATGTGTATTTGATCCTAAACTTAACAATTCAACTTAGAATAAGTTCATTTATCACCAAATATTCAAAAATTTAGAGAAAAAAAATGCGATGGATTACAAATGCTATTATTTGCAAATAATCATGAAAACTGTATTATATTTATCATTTTAAGTATATCATAATTATATTTCCAAGCTATTTATAAGAATATAGATTTAGCAATGAAATTTTATTTATTTTTTGCAGTTATTCACACATTCAAATATGCCTTCTCTTAAAATCGCAAACAAATATCATAAGAAAATGGATCAGTTGGAACTGATTTCAAGGTTAGAAAAGATGCCAAAGCAAATAGAGTTTCAATTAAACGATAAAAGATCAACTTAAAAATAATATATTGGACAGAATATAGTGTAATTATAATTAAAACTACCCTTTCTAAATGCAGGAAAAAAAGGAGCCACTGGTCGGAATGACCAGATATTTCATCTAAGTACAGATGAAGCAATGGGTATTTGTTTCACGAAGTGAAAAGTGATGAAACCATCAAGAAAAGAAAATTATGAATAAGTTGCTTCGACTTCCTTAAAAAAATGTTCAATATGCTGTCCATAATTTTCTGCCGCAAGTTAAAAGCGCAAAACGGTATGTTCCTCAACAGATTGTAGTGTTTCAGTTGTGATGTTGAGCATTTGGTACGTGATGCGTATTTTTAATTCAGAAAAGTTCACAGTCGAAACCCGGTACATGATATGTTTTAGGTAAATCCACAGCCAAAAGTTTCAAGGATTCAGTTTAGGTTATCGTGATGGCAGGCTGTTGGGAAATGGCGACTGATAATTCTGTCATTTACAAAATACATGTTGAGCAGCTATTTCACTGGATTTGAAGCGGGCGGAGGAGCGCATAAAATTGTGCATCTTGCATAAAAATTGTGCTATACACACTTCAGCGCTGTTGTAGTGCTGTAAAGAGCTGGTTCGCCTAAGTGATTCATGATGTGTTACATTAACTATACAGATGACAGGTGCCGATATACTAATCTCTTCGAAAAAGAAAAGACCATCGAGAATTGCTGCCCTAAGCCCGCACCACGCAATACCCTGTTGAGAAGGAAGAGGCGATTGTTGCATTTGGAACTGATTCTATCTTGCTTCTATTCTGAAATTTTGAGTATTGACAGAACCTTGAAGAGTGAAATGAACTTTATCTGTCCACAACATGTTTAATGCATATATATTGTCCTATCCCATTTGAGCAAGAAATTTCAGGGCAAAATGTTCTCGTTTTGGCCGGTGCAGAAACCAACTCCTGAATATACGTAATTTTGAATGGATAGCATTGCAGGATGTTTCGTAAAATTGGACAAACCGTGCTGACACACATGTCCCCGTGCACTGCATGCTCCCAAAGAACTACTCGACGCTTTCTCCAATGTTGTAGATACATTCTCCATTTATGTCGAAAAAATTGCTTTCATCCGTCTGCCACATTTTACGTCAAATGAACTTGTCTCTTCGATTTTACATCAATCGTTTCCTTCAGATCAAATTTTTTCAAATCAATTATTTTCTCCAGTGACAGGACCAAAGCTCCTTTATAAACCCTTTAAAGTCCAAAATTTCTTCAATGAATTTACCGTAAAATAGCCGCTCTTGTAAAACAACTTCATATACAGAGCCTGATCCTTCAATGATAAAGTCGTGACTAACTACTCAAATGCAGAATAACAGGAACTGCATGTCCTCCGCCTTTTTATTATATATAGTAAGGATGCCACATCTTTTAATTATCAACTTATCTTTTTGGAGAATCGTTTTTTGGTTTTTTATGACAAGTACAGTGACATCTACAGGTCCACCTTTGAATATTTTTTTTCGCAAAACATTTTATCTTTATTTCGAGTATACTCAAATGAAATATCAGGTCATTCTAACAATTGGTTCTTTTTACAGTCTTTTGAGTATGCATATTTAATTATAACCATCCTGTATGTTTTCTGTGTGCATAACTTACTTGTATTCAGTCAAAAATATTATTTTTTCATTCATACAGTGTAAAAATTACAATTGAAAACACTCATAAGCCTCGTATTCTAAGAAAAAAAAACCAAACTTTCATCCATTTACTAACGTCAATATAATTCATTTCGAACGAAATTCACTGAATAAATATCACGTGTAAGAATGTAACACAATCATGTATTATTGGAACTCTCAAATTCTGCCATCATCGCCCTTACCACAGCTAAGAAGATTTTCCTGTAGCCGTGTGCTGAACTCTCGAATCCTTCTTCCGTTGTCTTCGCTACAGTATCCTTGACTTCTCTATGGCTTTGTAACGGACTCTCGAATCCCACATCTCATGTTTTAAGTGCAGCTTCCGGGACTTCTCTGTCGCCTTGTCCTAACTCACTACTCACACACTGCACTTTGAAGGATAACTCTTGATATTGTTTTAAAAAGGTTGGTTGAAGCGCTTGAGGCACTTGACCCTTTATCTCCTTTCTGACTATTTTGAGATTGAATAAAATTGTCTATACCCTGAGCGATTATCATGTTTCTGATTTAAATTAAATTTTCTGGGAAATTTCAATTTAATACTAAAAGAAGTAATTAAAGGTAAATGAGAAAGAAATTAAAGCGAAGAAAATTTTAATTTTTTTTTTCAGAACTGGTTGCGTAAAAATATTACTTTAAGCATATTTTTTACAATCTGGTAGAAAGGAGAAAGGGTGGCCGTCCAATCAGGGGATAGAGCTCAAAAGACCAGAGTTTGGGTTTAGTACGGATGAGAATTTTTGCCTTTAAATTCGGAAATCGGAAGCTCCAATTCTCATTGATAGAGCAGGAGGACTGTGTAACTAGAATCTGAAAAAGGAAGTTTCAGGAGAATCAGGTGAGTGGTGAACCATTCCTTCTCATGTCTCAGAAAAGGGGGCCGAATTGTCGTTATCGGTTTGAATTCGGAAATTAATTTGGGTTTAAGAAGAATTCGCGTGGTCTTCGGAGTGTTTTGGTAAGATCCGGAATATATGTTTATATTTCATTGAGAGAAGAGAATTCAGAGTATTTTCGATATTTATACAGAATGTTTAGGCTATTTTTTAATTATTTTTTAAATGTGGGAATTTTTTGCGCAGATCTGAGCTCTCCATTTATCACATCCAGCGCGCATGATAAATTTGTCTGATTATATTGCTCAAGGCAATTTCTAATATTTTATTTGCTGTTGATCTGCTTATACGTAAATTGACCCGGCATAAATCAGAATTTATCTGAGAATCTGGGCACAGATAAGTATTTTATTTGTTCAAATTAATATAGATTTGGGGCATAATAGGGGAGTCATAAAATTCGCGTTTTTCCTGAATTTATTAACTACATGTGCTACATGTTATTGGAAAAGATGTTTATTATAAGAACAACGCCAGGATATTTAAGGTTCAGAAATGAAGAAATTTTGTTATTGCGTTGAAGAATGCGGACCTTTGGCTCTATTTGATCTGGAAGAAGACTGTCTCTATTTTAGAAATGTTTAGGGTTATTTTCTAAGTCACTTGATTGAGGAGCAAAACTACGAACTTTATTACGAGTAGCCCTTGCATTACTTCTAAGTACGACCTTCATTAACATTCAATCAAAGGAAAAAAAAAAGAAAGGAGGAAAACGTTTTCTTCTGGTAATGTAAAACTAAATTTCAAAAGAGAATTCTCTATAAATGCAGACTTATTCGAATTTGTCTAAGAGATAAGCCGATGTAACAAATTTTCATAGATAATTTATACTTAACTGAAGAGGATAATATAAGGTTTTTACTTTGAATATAATTAGTCATCTAATTTATTTTAAATATCTTCTGGACCAATTATCACTTGGTTAGTGTTTCCTTTTGGTACTTAAACATGACAATTCCCCTAATAACTGTTTCCAGGACTGTTTTGTAAAATAGAATAGGTGAAAAATAGCAATTTTATAGCTTTGAGTTTTGTCTTAAGTTTGTAGAATTATTGACTGATTCGCATATTATTGCAGTAGTGTTTTTACAATAAAGGTTATGTTGATAACATTGAGGCTGTGACTTTCATTTTGTGAAGAAGTATATGAAATATTGAAAACTGTCATATTTAACCAAGTTAATTAACTTCTAAAAATCATTTCTCCATTCAGGATGTTTTGTTTTTACGTAATTAATTTGTCAACCGAAAACTAGCTTAAATTTTAATTTTCGAAAACCTCTTTTCAAAGATATCCTAGATATGGGGTCTTAAATAAGGGATTCCCTCCTATTAAAGGCAAATTTCAAACATTAACTGATAAAAAAAAATGCAATATATATACTCAGAACTTTTCCATGCGCGGTGAAAGAAATTAATTCGTTTTCCCCAGTCTGTTAACTCAACAAATATATATTAATATTTCTTTAAAAAATTACCCAACTAGTCCGGCAAAAGAGTGTTTTTAAATGAATTTAAGGCAAATTTCAATAAAAATATTTTAATTATATAAAATATTAATTAAAAATTAATAATAAATATTTAAATGCATAAGAAGCTAAATTAAGGGATTGGATTAAATTATGTTATTTTTCTTACATTATTAAAGAGATTATATTCATTGAATCTCGGTAATTTTCAAACGGGATTATCTAAAATGTCTCACAAATTCTCGAATCAAATTTAATGGTCTCGCAGTTCTTTAGCACGATATGAAAATCATGTATTCATGTACTCATGAAACATCATGTATTCCCCATATGGAAATAGGATATATTTAACCGCACTTCTATGCGGATCTTAGTGCAGCGCTCATTTCATTGTAGCTCATGCATATCGTAAGAAAGGGACTAAAATGGGTACCTAGTTTTTGTGGATATATTCGGTTACCCTGTCCCTTAGAATTATAACAGGGGATTTGTCCTCCAGGTTAGGGGATCTCAGGAGCTTGCTTTCTTTCAGTATGTACGGACATCTTGCCCCCTATGCACCCTAGTCATATTTTTCTTTCCCATGGTGTTAGCTATCTTTGATAAACATATGTGACGCACCCTAAGATACCATAGCGATCTATCTCCATTTCCGACTCTTCTTCTCGTCAACCAATTTTTATCTTTTTTTTTTTTTTTTATTTTTTCCAACAACACAGTTTTACTTTATTTGGCATAACAAGGGCACATCTGGCCCTAGCACCATTAATATACTATCTCTCAATCACTCACTCCAGGGTTCAATTTCAAACAGGAGTTTTCTTACGCAGCTCTCATCCCCTCAATCACGCATGCTCTGACTACCTCTTATGGCCACATTGCATTGAAATACAAGACATCAAAATCTACCGATATACATCGGCCAGTTACAAAGACTTCTACAATGAAATAGTAAATTCGTGGCTTACAACTACAACCGACGAAGCGCATGAATAACCGTAGCTTTTTCTCTCAATTATAATCTGTTAATCTTGAATCCAATAAAGTTTCGTAGCAATATTTGTTTTTATGTTAAAGCGGACTTCAAAGTTTCATTTTTAAACCAGGTCCTCTCCACATAGGAAAAGTATTTTTCCCGTGTATCCTGTAAGACCATACATAACTATACAAGCACTTTATATTAAGTGAGATTTCCTTTAATGATTAAAAAAAATTATTGATTTAAGTTTTCTAAAAATATTATAAAAAGAAATAGCTTTCTGATTCACTTCTGTAAAATCTGTAAAAGTGGAAATGACTCCTTTTCGAAATGACCGACTCAATTTCAATGAAATTTTTCCACACGCATTCTTTGAATTGTAATTTACAAATAAAATTTTAAAAATAAAAAGACAGCCTCCGAAGTTGTCATTGAGCAGCCATTTCTTACTGACAGGTAAGAAATATTCATTTAATTTTTTTTTATTTAAGAGATTGAACATGTCTTTAATAATTTATCAAGTTGGTGATGAGGTGGCTACAGTGGCCTTGTAGTCTTGACCGTGGATGACGTTATCGTTGATTCGTCTGCTCGAGTCCTGATACCACAAAAAACCCGCCGTAAACGGGCCTGATGCATTTTCATCTGTCGAGGTCTCGAGTAATCACGTTGACCTAGTATAGATGCTTAAAGAGGTACGTGCCAGCTCTGGATAGATCTCGTCACTTGACCGAAGATCAAAGTTACCAGGTCTGCCTCCGTTACTTGTAAGTGCGACGTTAATAAATAATGAAATCAAATGATGATTGTACATAGCTTCTTAAGCTTATCGTGGACGGCAAAGCTTAAGACGTAGTTTCCATGCTTTTTTGAATCAAACACCGAGAAGAATATTTTGAAATGTTAATTTTTTTTTAATTTGTGAGTTAGAACGTTACGATAATCATTAGAACCCTTCTACAAATGATTAGGATGTGTTTTGACACTCATCTGGCCATTCGAATAGGTAGAGTCACATAATTCTGGATTTTTGGAATCCCGGGAGAGATATTTTTAAATGCCGATTACCGTCAACATGAAAGTTACAGTGCGTTAAATCAGGCTGCTTCGAAATTTAGCTGTGGCATGATGTGGAAGTTATGATATCATTTCGAACCTCATTATCCTTGTCTGACTGTAGATAAAAACTTCGATGTCCAATTCCAATAGTTTGTGGAGTTACTATGTAACGGGGTCTATCGCATACTCTCCTTTAATAAACCTTTTGAGTCTTTAATATGATGTTATATGATAAGAGAACCTCTCCTTGGGAGGTTGTTTATATTTTTGTAGATTAGAATATAAATTATGAAGTAAATAAGATTGATGAGATAACACTTATAAATTGTTTAAAATAATTTAATATTAAAGAGCTTAAGATTAAAAAAGAGTTTAATATTAGAATAGTACAGAGAAAGATAAAGAGAGATCAGTAGATTTGAACTCCGAGATTAGACGTGTACTTACACTGAGAGGAAGAGGTCTTTGATGTTGAATTAGACCTTGATTTGGACCCACCTTAAAAACAGTTAGAAAAGTATAAATTTCTGATAATCTTGTGCAGTAAACGATTGAGGGTTGTTGTTTCACAAACGTTTCACAAATATTGATTAATAGATTGTTATAAAATATAATAATACCTGTACTAATTCTAACATGCGTGAATTTTAGTTAATTGCTATGGCACGAATTAGTGTTAGAAGAGAATCGAGTAGTCACACCTCTTAATTTAATGGTGATACAAAACATAAGAAACTGTAAGAAAATAGATTGTTACCCAAATATTAATTAGTTGTTACACATAATAATATGCAGGTATTCAAAATGAATCACCCATTCTCAAAATTCCATATTTTCAAAAATAAACTACACAGAAGGAAAAGTAATTCATAAATACAAAGAAAAAGTGTGGTTTATATTATGAACAATAGATGACCTTCATGTGTTCATCGTGAAGCTATTTCACGAAAGCTGGCTTTAAAACGTTCACGGAATTAACTCACAGTTGGAGCAGTCGAAGTGAACTAGATGACTTGATGTTACAAAGATGGCCTCCTGATATGACACCTGCGAATTTCTTCTTTTGGTGGTTTGTAAACGATGAAATATGCTCCACATTATCCATAAATTTAAGCCAAATTAAGCAGCGGATTTCTGCTGCAGTGAAATCAATTACTTTTTTTAATACTTTACGCATTTTGCAAAACTTTAATTATTGAATTGATAATATACTAACTAAGGAAGTCTTATCAAACATTTATAAAAATATTTACATTTGTTCCCTTTGCACTCGTATATTACTTATCTTTCTGTGTCATTTATTTATGGAAATATAGCATTTTTTGAAATCAGATGATTCATTTTGAATAACCCGTATATTCCACAAGTATTATTTAAAACGTTTTATTGCCGTCAATTACAAGATATTATTCACTCAAAAGAAAGAAAATTTAAAACTATATTTTATATTCATTCAAAGAATGTAATTTGTTTTCCAGAATAAAAAATTGTATAAGCAACTTGTGGGTGTCTGCGCGGATTGGAGATAACTCTGAGAGAATAATTTGCATAGAAATAAGACCGTATCCTCTACAACAGCATTATTTTACTCTCAAAAACCTGTATTCCCTTACATTGTTGCCGTTATATAAAAAAGGAAGTAAAAAGTGGAAGAAAAAATCATTTGCATTGGAAAACAGAAAGGAAAACGCCAAGTTTTGTCCCATCCCAGAAAATGCTGAAAAATATGAAGTCATTTATTTAAAGACTTTAAAATTATCGAGGTGTCGTTCATTATCTTTTGTCTCTGTTACGAAAAACAGAATGAAATTGGGGTTTTATTTAAATTGAGGCTTGGAAAGATTTCATCTTTGGAGAAACATTTACATTATATTGTTCTATTTTAACCGCCTCCGTAATAAATAAATATGAGATATTTGTCTTTATAACGCATAACAATTCATGATTGCTTAAATACTTTTCCTTTTAAAAGATAATATATTATTCATTTTAAGTTCAGAATCTGCATAAAAGAAACTATATAAAAGAGCATATATTTTATTTAATATATATTGGGCATAGTATTTAATTTTAGATTATAAGAAGTTGTGTACAAATCTATTGTAAAGAAATTTGAATATATTTTCTTCCCCAAAATTTTCAGTGTTACAGTACAACGTCAATACTCATTTAATCACTTCGTAAAGACTTCCGATTCATGTAGACGGTTTCACCAATAGTTGTTAAATAAATTAGATTCTTTCACCACGAACATGAAATAATATTTGGGGGATGTGAGATATTTTTCTGGAAATGAGTTGCCTTTTTTCCATGTTTTCAATTTGGAGAAGTTTCGTAAGCCTTTAATTTAGTGTCAACCTGAAGAATATTTCAATAAAAAATGAAAAATATGATCCCGAGGAACAATTTTCACAATTTTGTTACATGAGAAAATTTATATATCTGACTTAAGGCGTACCAGATATTTGCAAGGTGAATTTTTAAGACACAAATCAAAAATTAAATTAGAAGACATATTTTTTTAATTAAAGGACCAGGCTCAATGCGATGTAAATCAGTTTAAACTTTAAAAAGTATATTGTGCTGTACATTAGAAAAAGTATCGTTATTCAAAGCACACAAAAAATTAATAAATGCATAGATCCTCCCAAAATTAAAACATTTGAATATATTGGAGAATTGTCGATTGATTGGTTTTATTTGAATAACAATTTAATAATATTTATTTATTATTTTTTATTTTATTTATTATTATTTTCCATTTTTTTATAATAATTTTTTTATCATTATTTGACCTCATAATTTTTAGCCGTGGTCAAGTGACGAGGACGAAATTCAAGCGGGCGCCTTCCTCTTCTCCACCAATCCAAAGGGGAGACTTTGAGAGCCTTGATAGATTAAAGGTGCATCTGTCCAGGCTACACGGTAGGTCTTTAGTGGTATCCAAGTTCGAACCCACGGCTCGACGAAAACCACCGCGACCATGACCACTAGGCTACCGCGGCCACTGGAGAATTGTGAAAAGCAAAGATAAATTGTGAAGTCATCTGCACCAAAGATATGCATAAAGCATCGGAAATATCTCTTAACAAGGAACAAAGACGATAAAAACCAAAAACTCACTCACTGATTGAGTACTTACAAATTTGTATAAAATCAACTAATTAATTTTTTCTTTTTTCTCTTTTTTAGTAGTAGATCAAATGCTATTATACCATATATCATAAAATACAATGTCGTTGGGTTTGATAGATCGAACGATACAAAAACAAAATTGACCCTTTTTCGGTGATATTTTCGAAAATTCTTAAAAGTGCGGCTAATTAATTTTTAAGCAGAAAACAAAGGCAGACTTTTTAAAAATACTATTATTTTCTCAAATGTTGCAAGAATTTTAATTCTGCAATGCTTCATTAGAGAGTTAGGCTACTAAGTATATCAAAAATACCCTAAAGTTTTGCTTCAGCATTGAATTTAAAAAACCCTAAATCTGATCTCTCAAACATTACTTTGAGGTGCACATCATTAATATATTGAATTTCAATGAGCAAATTTTCATGCATCTGGGTTTCATCGTCTTTGCACTATGCCTTAATTACACAAACTCTTCCTGAGCCTGAGTACCTTAGAAAATATTCTCCTATTATTAATAAACAGGACACTCAATTATAACTGATGAGATCAGTGGATGAATGTGTTCGAATATCTACGCCTTCTTTTAAATGATACTATCTTTACAATGAACTGTGGGTTGCGAGATTCAAAGTCCTGTCATTGGCGTGATGTAGAAGTTTGGAGAGGAAGGTACTAGTTCAGATGTCGTCCTCATCACTTGAACGAGGCTCAAAATTACGAGATCCGTCTCCAATAGCCTTGTGTTAGTTCTCAGTGTGACGTTAATAAGCTATCATATCACAGTCAACTACCGATGGAAACAATTCAACGACGATTTTATTCAAAGGTGTCATTTAACGTCTGCCTTGATTTCGAATGAATTATCCAATTAATTAACGATTTAAATTATTAATCATACCAGAATAATTTTTCTAGATTAAAGGGGATAATCACCGGTTAAATTTAAAAAATTCAGTTAGCATGAAAAGACTTGATGTCTAAAAATCACAATTAAAATACGTTAAATAAAAAGTAACACAAAATTGTTTCTTTCTTTTTTTCCAAATGTAAATTTTGTTTCAAATTAAAACATCATTCTTGTTGTTCATTCTCTTTAACTTTTAAACAAAAATTGATAATTATGCTTATTCTTATTCCATTAGAAGTTGAGGTTGATCAAATTTTTGCTGTGTGTGTTTCTTATTCTAGATAAACTATCCAATTAAAATGTTGAATGTAATGCTGATTAAGGAAAAAAGATAATCACTCTAATAGTTTGAAAATTAAAATATTTAATCCTCTCTTTACCTGTATACTCTGGTATATGTTGAAGGATATACACAATGGTGATCAACTTGATAGTGAAAATGTCTTCGTCCAGTGGAAACAAATGTTATCGTCCCAATTTCGGCACAGTGATTAAAAATAAAGTGAGTCACAATAATGTGCCTCCTCCTTTGGGACGAAAGAATTAGGACGTCATCTTACACAAATGTTATAATCCATGGGAGGCCTGAAACAGGTCTTCTTGATACTGAATTCTTGTATTCAAATTAATCCAAGACTTTTTGAACTGTACTGCAAGACACGATAATTGTCTTGGAAATTCAACTTGCGACAATTGTATTTCCATTCAATCGAATGTCCTCCATCTTAACGAATCGGGCAAGCGGCGTATAACAGGTATGATCAACAATATTTTAGCAATAAAAGTTCCCCAAGCATAAAAAAGTTTCCTCACATTTAACGAAAGTGAGTGATATGATTCATTATTAAAGTTTCACAAAGTAGAACAAGTGTTATTAGAGACATACTTCGTAATTATGAGCCTCTATCAAGTGACGAGGAATGCACTTTAGCTCACATTTCCTTCTCCTAACTTCCACATCACGCTAACAGGAATACATGGGACCACTATCTGAAAAAAGTACAACCGTTCAGCTATACTGCTTGTCTTTTGTGTCATTAAGACTCAAGCTCACGATTAGACGAAAATGACTCCGATTGCGAGGATCATGACCGCCTAGGCTACCACGGCCACTTAAGAATTTGGGATATTCGAGTTTCTATCCACTCCTGTATGTGTCCTGTTCTTTAAAAAAATGTTGGTGAATATAGTTGTTCGATAAAGCTTTGCTGAAATTACTGTGTTGATCAATCGTATAAACCATATATATCACCTTATCATTTATTCTTTTAAAGGTAAGCATCAAAAAATTGGAGGTATTTTAAATATTTGAATCCAGTGTATATATAGAAAGAATGAGAGAATTCTAACAAATATATGGAACATTTCTACACGTTGAAGATCAAATATTTCTTAATTGGATACCATATTTCTTTCACGCATTTTTTTGAAAAGTGTGTTTTCAGCTAAAGTTTGAAATTTTTCAGCTGAAATTAATGGAAATCATAAAAAAATGTATCTTTTTTTTTACTGGCATATTTGTAATTCGGGAAAAGCTTCATTTGAACTTTTTGTTTCTGTTTTTATTTGGCGTTTGTTTTATTATTATTATTTTTCTATGTGCATAATAGAGTGAAATTTTTATAATATATTAGAATAATAATACAAGCGTCAATCGAAAGCAAAAAGGGATTTTGTTTTTTTGACGTGAATATATGAAAATTCCGTGCATCTAACGTCGCCACGCGTATACTTAGAGTAACGTAATAGTAGTTTTGTCCATTACTGCCAGTTCAGTCGAGTGTCACGGAACAAGATGGTCACACATTTGGATCCATTACTGTACCATAAGGAAACAGCAAGTGATAGTACACCTTTATGTGATAGAAAGGAGTACTACCGACAGATATCAAACCATCAGTCGTTATGCTAGACAAATTGAAACCTTCAATTAATTATTCAATATCAACGAGCAATGTTGCTTAGGGGTGCTCGTTCTATACTCTTTCAACAGGCCTCAATCAAAGGGAATTGTAGTCTTTGTGTATCCGGCATAGCTTTCCGTTGCTTTGTCATCCTCTGCAAAACCTTGATCTAGCACCATCGGATTACACGTTTTATGGAAGGAGGAGCTGATCGGTCATCGGTTTTAATTAGATGAAGAGATTCAGTGGAGGAGTAGTTTCGTGAGCAACCATAAACCAGAAAAACTGAAACGCATAAATCGTCAAAATCAATTACTTTTTTTGCTAAGGCGTGTTCTTACTCCATTATAATGCTATAGATCATGCATCTGGAATGGCTTTGAATTGTTTTGTCATCTTCCATACCAAACTAAGATATTGAAGATATGGGAGATGATTGTACGATAATAAAAGTGCATTGCCGTGATGGAGGCATACGTGGAATGGTGATGGTGATGGTGTATGGAAATCGCCATGTATTTATTTTTTTAAAAAATTATAATCCTCCTCATTTCTTATTATTCACATATCTCAATAGTCTTTTTGTCAATACCTTGTTTAAGCTGTCTTTATATATAACGTTGTAAGATATATGTTGTACCTTAGGATTACTTTGTTTGTCATTTATTTCAACAAATAATATATGGTTTTGTCCGGATACTCTTCTAAATCCCAACGTGAATTTGTTTCAGTTTTCTACGACATCTGTCAGAAATATTCAATTTTTTTTAAAATTTAAAGTCAATGTTTAGGTAAAGAAAAAAAGAAGTGCTTAGGAAACTGAGTAATGTGCTTTAGAGAGATTTGCAACTTACTCAGTTTCAGAAAAATATATGATGCTGTAACTATTTTATTTATATTTTTGCTATAGATTTTATACATTTTTTTGGCTTGGATTTAAAAGTTGATGGAATTTCCTTCGAAATATTTGGCCTGCCATCTCTTGTTCATTCAAATTCTTGAAGTATGAAAGACATTTTAAGAAATCATTTTTCTACTTTAATTTTTATTTATATTTTAGAAAAACTGAATAAATATACTGAACTTTTATCGTCAATAGAAAAGCTGATAACATTCTTTCTTTAAGATATATATTAAAATATTCTGTTACAAAGTTTTATGAACGTGTAGGTGGTTCGAATTTTTCCAATTTTGAAATAATACCACTGGTAAGGAAAACGTTTCAAAATGTAGTTGTTCCTTTACTAATATTTTTCCTCTTAGCTCGAATTTCAAAAATATATAATATTCTTCGAAATATTTACTTCATCGTCACCCATCTACCTTTTTTTAGACTTACATAAATTTTTTTTCCACATGTTTTATACTTTTAGGAAAATGAAAGTTAAATTAAATTATTGATAGTCATCATAAAAATTAAATACAAAATTATATAATATATTATATAT
>BMAW01004405.1:53187-94047 GCA_019974015.1 Nephila pilipes
ATATATATATATATATATATATATATATATATATATATATATATATACTGAAATTCATGTCAAAATTTATGGAAAACCTTTTAATATCATATGGAATCTCTTTTTAGTAGTGAAGTGTAACAAATCAAAGTGGTATGGACTTAATATGTTCCAAAAATTAAATGTTTAGCCTTCCTGGCTCTACAGCTGGCTATATTTGCGAATTTATTGCAGGTGCAGATTTTAGTGGGATTATTTTAAGTCGATTGAACTGACCTTTCATGTCCCATTTAAATTCGATAGTATTATTAACTGGTGTCTTGGTAGAAAATTAATTCGGTAGAATTGTCCAGGAAATTTCTCAATCCCTTCGCGAATGATTTTGGACATGTGACATGGTGTATTGTTATCCCGAAAAAGTCCATTTTCGTTTGAAAATTCCATTTCATTGAAGTCCATGAAATGTTACAAGTGATCTCGTAACTGAGCATAACCAGTCAATTATTGGATCAATTTCACCAGAGGACTCATTTCATGACATGTAAAAACAATTCACTCCGTTATATAGGCATCGCCAGTTTTCATAGTGCCTTGCTGACACACAGCTTTTGGTTCCCCCTTGAACCATACCATCATCTCTTACCATTTAGGATCGTGACTCAACTGACCGAAGAACACCTCTTTTTCCAGACGTCTAGGATAGAGTCAATTTAATGAGGCGCCAAACAGGAGCGATGCTGTGGATTGTGTGTTATTTGTAAAGACATTCGAATCAGTCACTGGCTGTCATATCCCATCAACACCAAACTTAGCTGCATTATCTTCAAGAACACATCTGTCCTACATTCCACCTTGATTGTTTTAGTTCTTTGATGGAGAATTACTTGTCTCATATAGCTTGTGAAATTCTACACACTCTTCGCTAGTCTATGTCATTAAATGGACACAGTCGACCACCGCGTTGTCCATAATGTGAGGTAATACTTGAAATTATATATTCCCTGTGGAGTTTTGACACAGTGGATAGAGGAACAGTGAATTCCTCTAAAGAACAATATCCAAATTAGAATGCCCTATGCTTCGAACTACACCTAGCATTCCGCGTTCAAAGTCTATTAGTTGTCGCCGTACGGCCTTAATCACGTCCAAAAATTTTCATAACATTGACTTGAATACAACTGAAAGCCCTGCTAAGAGAGAGACCTTGGTGTGTATCCCTAATAGTATAGGCCCTATCTATAATCTTGCTATTAAATATGGCATTCATTTATAATGAGTACAGGAACTATGTTAGATAAAATATTAATAATATTCATTTATATTTTAAAACTATATGCAATATACAAATTTATGAATAAAAAAACATATTACCTTATTATATAAAGACTTTAAGATATGTTTTGTTCCCAAATACCAAATAGTTAAGTAATTATTTTCAATTAATACTACCATTTAATTTTTTATTAAGAATCCATAAGAAAACAATGCTTATTTAGAAATAACCCAAATTATCAAAAAGAAAGTAATAGAATTACGGATTTTCATAAAAAATAGGTTTATAGGTTAATAAAATTGAATATTCACGCCCTATCTTTATAACACCAAAGGTTTATAAGGACACCATTAAATTCAGAGTAATCACTAATGGATTTATTCTGCAAATAAAAAAGCAAGTAAATTTAAAAAAAAAATCAACTATAGAATTTTAATGACTTGAGGAATATTACGTGTAATCTTTAAAAATAGTTAAGATCTAATTTAGAATATAAAAGACAAAGATATATAAATTATATATAATAATGACTTTGAAGACCTCTTTTAATTTTGTAAGAATTGATGATCTAATAAAGATACTATTAATTATTTATAAGAAATTTTAAATGAATGATTTTATTTCTTATGAAAAAATTAATGCTTTGGTTAACCTTTCATTAGAGAAACATTATAAATATGATGATTAAAAATATAAACATATCAGGAGTATTTCACAAAGATGACACGCAAATAATAGTCTGGCCAATATTTAATTACACATTTTTTAACAAACTGTATAGATATGAATGATTTTATTATTTTCAGAAATATAAATAACCGATCTCTGTGTTTCAATTAGTATAAGCATCCTGAAAATTAATTTATCTTTTTTTCTCTCCATACTGAAACATAATTCAAACTCTGAGTAATAATGAATTTGAAACAGAATATTCAGACACGCAGAGGAAAAATAGATATAGTGAAGTTAGTATTATTATTTAAGATAACAGATGTAATTTTAAATTTCGTATTAATAAGATACATTTCTAGAATAAGAATACATTTCTAGAATACATTTCTTGAATTTATTTCTGTTTTTAGAAGTGTTACGTTTAATTAAATTGAATGATTAACAGTTTGGTATCGAAAAAGTAACCAAAATAAGAAAATTAATAATTACAAGTTGTTTTGTCACATGTCACGTCAAGGCAAACTATCTTAAAAATGTTTAAATACTCATTTAAAAAGGTAAGTATGCATTAAAATATAAGTATATAAGACACTTTAATTACGCAATTAATTTCTAAAATAGTTTTAAGTATTTTTGTTTGCTCATAAGAATTTTTTATTCAACTCTAAGCCAATAATTAGTGACACTATCTTTATCTTTAATTGGGAATTTCTAAATTAAATTTAATTTTAAACATATATAGTTCATTAAAAAGAAATTTTTCAATAAAAAAAGAAATAGTTCACAAGAAATAGTTTATAATCTATGTGTTTTATAATTATGTCTTATTGTTAAAATGTGTTTCATCTGTGAAGTAAAAATTGATGGACTTATACTTTTTGGGGATCTTTTTCTATGAAATTAAGTCGTCAATATGCCATGCAAAAAAAAGGTAAGTTAAATTTGTAAATAAATCCCATTTTGGGATTTGCAGGCATAGAAGAGAACATTAGAATTGGTATGTAAAATTCTTATCACTCCATGTTTCGTGTTATTAAAACGATCGTAATTGATACATATATTTCGTTTTTGATGCATTCCATTAATTTGGCTAACAGGGATTTCAATTACTTTTTTATTTTCTTTAATTTAACTACTTTTTTGAATTTTCCCGATAGATTTATAATTTATTAATAGCTCAAACAGGGTGTTTCGAAACTCAGGGGAAGCATTTAAGGGGTAATAGAAAACATCAAAACTGGTAACTTTCACTGCACAGGCGTAGAGCAAACAGTGAACCTCTGGACGGTGCTGTAATGGAAAGTATACAGCACAAATTTTCTTACACATCGTCATTTCTTCCATGGATTTCAGAAGGCATGGCGAAGTACCATAATTAGGAAAATGCCATGCCTCCTGAAATAATCGGTACAAATAGCGATGTGAAAATCTATCGCCTCATATGTTCCATTGCTGCGCCATTCTAGTGGTTCACCTCTTGTTCTCCATTCATGAATTGTGTGGAGAAAACTACCAGTTCAAACATTCTCTACCATCTCTTAAATTTTTCTCATGAGTTTCGAAACTCCCTGTACATATATATATATATATATATGTGTGTGTGTGTGTGTGTGTGTGTGTGTGTGTGTGTGTGTGTGTGTGTGTGTGTGTGTGTGGTATTGTGTGTTGTGTGTGTGTGTTGTGTGTGTGTGTGTGTGTGTGTGGGTGGTGTGTGTGTGTGTGTGTGTGTGTGTGTGTGTGCGTGCGCGCGCGCGTTTAATAAAGTTTTCTTTTAAACTCTTAATAATATAAAAACTATATATATTTAGCCTCTTGACACCCAATGTTCTATTGAACATTGTTATTTTATATGTAGAGAAATAATTTACAGTTTTATATACTAAGGTCAGGTACTCTATTACATTCGATCATCCTAAACTGTCATCTATTTAGCAAAGCTTGAAATTATTCGGCACACAGGATCCTTGTTCCACACACATTTAAAAATGACGGACAAAAAGAAAGCAACACTTGAAGATATGTCTTTAGTTTGAACTTAGTTTTATTATATTTTTAAATAAAAATGTTAATATACACTTTTAAATGTGTGGATAATGAAATGGTATTGTATATTTAATCAGTAACATCAATTTCCAATTATCAATTTTCAATCAGTAGTATGAATTTTTCTATTAAGACCCCATGTCCATTATAATGGACTGGCCAAAAATTGTGTATTTTTTTAAATTAAAAAAAAATAGCTGTATATATTGTTTTGTGTTATTTTTTGGATGATTTATCTCAGGTTAGGGGGAAATTACTAAATGACTATGGTCTTGTGTCTCAAGAGGATATATATTTAAAAGTCTTGTATCTAATAAAGTGAGAATTCTTTAAAAACATACATCTAGAATTACATTGTTCGGTTAACTGAAAACTCTACAGTTAGAAAACATAGCAGTATTATGTGATTCAATTACTACTTCTGAAGGATAAAAATCAGATAACAATCATTTTGCTTTGTTCTCTTTTCTTTTTTACTATTGTTATTCTTTCAAAAAAAAATTCTGTTGTGGAAGAGGTCAAAGCATTCTTTGAGAGTTTTGATAAAACTTACCTTTAAGATAGCTTTGCAACAGGAAATGAATTTGATTCGCTATCTCTGAAGTTCTTTTTTTAATTAAAAAGAAAGGGAATTCCCCGGCACAATATCTTTATCTTGGTCGTAATTACAACATCGCTCATCGAAAATGGAGTTTCATTTCTTATTAACTTAACATGGTGAATTTAGTAGAGGTTAATATGATTAATTGCTTATACTAAAAACGTTTTAATTTAATAAGTTTATAATAGGAATGGAAGATTCACTTTGCTGAATGATGCGAGGGGCATAGTTAAAGAAAGGAAGTTGCATTATTGATGCACTTTGGGATAAACCCTGAAGCTGATCGATTGATTTAAGGATTGTGTCAATTTTTCTATTCGTTGTAAATTTACTCTTATTTTTCTGAAAATAATATTCGTGCCAACAAAAGTAAAGTACACCGTAATAGGAACAAAATGCTGATAGAGTAGATGCAGGTTTTGCCATGAGAGATAAAAGGTTTAATTATAATGTCTTTGGAGACATTACGATGTTATTTAAGAAATCAAAACGAAAATTGAATGCATATTCATCTTTATGGTTGTTACGATAATAATGTAAATAGTTCGTAATCAGTATATACATAATTACCAGGTTTGGTAGTTAACATTTTAGTTAGCAGTAAGCACAAAAGAATCGCAAGACGCCACTCAGAAAGTCATGTTTTCAGATCAGGTTGGGTCACCAATGGACATAATCAAGGAACTGACTCCAGATTGGAAGAGATAAAGATCAATAGCCACACATTTTAACACAAATAATTTATTAAAAATATTTAAAACATTTAATTAAGGAAAACATCAGCTGAACATCCGAACAGATAAATAAGATAAAAGAACAAAACTGAAAAAACCTAGGTGGAAACCGGCATCTATAGTACAAGACGAGGATTGTAAAATTCCTCTTTATATAATTGTAGTAAACTGACTAGAATTCACTTTTGTTGTTTTACTTCTTCTCAACTGCTGTCTCATGTTTATAGTTAAAGTCTGCTTGAGTCTAAGAAGTCCCTTCAAATAGGTGTCCACCTCCATTTCTGTTGACTCTGGGCCTGGGGCGTAAGGAAAAGCTGGTGTCCAGACTGAGTGGCTAACCTAACTCTGTAACCTCAGTTAATTTTTCAAACGATTTTGGTAGTTATTTAATCACTCCGGAGAAAGGAAGGGTGAATCGATCCATGACCAGCTATCCAAACCACCAGGAATCCAATATGAGTCGTCAATTCTCGCAGTCAAGCGTGCTAACCACTACACCACCGCGTCCACTCATATTCATAGTGGTCAGCACGAAAGGATCGTAAGATGCTTCAAACTATACCTACATTAATAAATGGAAATGCTTCTGAGTTCATGAGTGGTGTAGCTCAAAGATGACATAACTTAAAAGCATGAAACGACTTTTTCTAAATTCGCTTCAAATATGCTTAAAACGCAATCTTGGTTTGTTTGTTCATGTTTTTAGGTGCATAGATCTCGAATTTAATGTTAATAAATATTGCTTTCTTTTTTATTTAAAATTTTTTTTTTTTTTTTTTTTTGCTTTAAGTGTATAATTTTACTAGCCAATTTTGGCGAATTTCCGAAATCGCTGAACTGGTATTGTCAATTTAATTTTTTTTTTTCACTTTCAAATCGTATCATTCAGAAATCCATTATTCCAAACGACTATTCTGTAAACGTTATTTTTACGTTTTACAGAATCAATGTTTTGCCCTCTCTTGAAACAAATCGACAACTAAATACCTATTAGATGGTTCTGTAACAAATTTTAAACACGCATCAAGTGAGTTTTCGGATTGTTGATTTTTTCCCTCCGCTGAGGAAGATTCAGCTATTTTACGCATAGTTGTGGTACATATTACGTCACATAACGTCACGGTCTATTTTTGCTTCTTCCAATTGAATCTTTTTGGAATTTTTGGAAATCGTTATATTTATCCATTTCTCTATTTTTTTTATAGTAAGGCTACGACTGTTTAATTAATTTTCACAAAATATTACTTCAAAAAGTAAATTGGTCCTTTACGTCTAAATTTATACATCTGGCTGTGCTATGTTATGTGCTAAATCATTCTTCTGATCGAAAGGTCTTATTTGTAAGCTCTAAAAATACCAACAGACTTAAATTCTCTAAAAATAAAGTTTTAAGTGACACAGCACACACCCTTTTTACAAATATCATTCAACATAAAAGATCGTCCCAAAAACCTCGCTTAATCAACAGATTTTATATCAGGTTCTGCGAATATTTAATCATAGTAAAAGTAGCTATTACATACTGATCAAGATGGTTTACCTGTCAGTTTTGTCATAAGATTAAATATGTATCGTAAGTCAAAAAAATTATTTCTAGGTATGTTTCAATCCATGAAATTTCTTAACAAACATAAGAAAAAGTGGCATTTTGTCAAATAATCAACAAAAATATAAAACGACTTATATTAAATCCTGTTTGGGGGATTAAATATATAAGTATTTACCGCAATAATTAAAGTTAAAGAGTGCTTATAAAAAAAACTTACAAAAATTAATTTATTATAAAGAATTTAGAAAACTATTTTTGTTTTTTTTTTTTTTTTTTTTTTAGATCTTATTTATAAGAGATGCTCCAATCCATCAGCTGAATAACCACATTCAAACTAGAATTTCGTGGGTAGAATATCCATTGCTATTCTTTTCTACAAAACAAATTTCTTCATTTTGAAGGACTTTAAAAAATTATATTTCTCTTTTGAGGTTACTCCGAATTCGAGTGTTTGTCGATATGATATCATCTTTCTAGTTCAAATATTTTATTTCCAACTAATATATGGGACAAATTCCTAATGTTCTCCATTCAAATGCAGAATGTTTGTAAGCTACATCTACAAAATGAGAGGTAAGATAGTAACCATCAAGACAAAAATAATATTTGCATTTAAATCTAAACCTTCATCACCCCTCAAATTGCAAGAAAAAATAGAAATAAAGTGTCGAAATTAAAATTTCAACATTGAAAAAAGTAATTAAATTTAAAATCCGATTTAAGTTCCTCTTTCCTTTCAATGTGAAGTATAATGCAAATATGAAAATTAAACTTAGTCCTTTATGTTGTCTAATCTTAGTACATTGCAAATGTTTTTCAGTTCCACAGCTGGTAACTTGTGACAGCTCTACTGTAACAAATTCAATATTTTCTTGTGCATATTAGCCTAGTAGTCACGGTTACAAACTCACGGCAGTTTCAGTTTAGTCGTTGCTTTAAGTCCTGACGCCACTAAGAACCCTCCTTGTAGCAGGGGTTGAGGCACATTAAATCTATTTCGGTTCAAAGTTCTTACTTTGACAGATTGGGGAGGAAGGTGTCAGATCATATATCATTTTCGTCGTTTGGCCGAGACTCAAAATATACGAGGATCGTCGCCAATAGCCCTTGTGTTGCTTCTAAGTGAGACTTTAATTATCATTCGTTCAATCAATCTTATGCGCTAAGCATTTAAGCAACAAATAAATCAAAATTACTCTTAACTTAATTTGTTAAATATATGTATTGTGGCAGCATGTGACACATTTATAAAATCATTTTAATTACTTGTTATTATATAAATAAATACATTAAATACCAATGTATCATGTAATATATTTCATAGTAAGAAAGGCAATAAATAAAAATAGTCATTTCATGAAAGTGAATAGAATATTGGATACTTAGCAAATCCAAAATAGTATTTTTAGCCTCGTAACTTATTGGCGGGATGCACTAGCTTGAAATAGCTATAGCTATTGCCCAATATAATTTGCTAGTAAATGCAATTACCTAGGAAATTAGTTTTTCAATTTATTTAAAATAAATTTTTAATTACCTTAATTTTGAATATCGATTTAATTTGCAGTAAAACAGACATAGCATACATTCCTAATACAAAAAAAGCTGATTGTCGCAGAGAGATTTGGCATATTTTAAATTAATGTAAAATAATCATGGCAAATGAATATCCATTACATTTCTTCACGAATAATCTCTTCTCTGATAACCACATAAATCATTAAAGAGAATATTCTGGAAGAAACCAAGGATATTTAATTTTCCTGACTGTCTTTTACATTACAAAATGCACCAGGAATCTCTGGCGATAACTTTGCGACTATTTCTCACAGTTCACAAATTTTAATAGCTTAGAGCAGGCTAGTAATGAAACAACACAAGTTTAATTAACGCTGACAGATATATAGATTAGTTACAATTACGTCAAAAATAATTAAGGCGATTCGTTGAATGTTTTAATGAAAAGGAAATGAAATTCCAAACTGATGGCTGGATTGTTTATAATAAATTTGATACGCGAAACTTTGACAGAATAATTGAAATTAGTTTTCGAATGATTGTTATTTAAAAGAAAAATTTTACCTCATCTTGTTCCTTTTGTTTATTTATTTTAAATCGTACATTAAATCCATTATTTTCTTTACGAATCAAATATCTTACATAGACTGATTTTTTTTACGAACATTCCAATAATTTTCAAATGTATAACAAAAACGTCATGCTTTTTCTTGTGGGATATTATTTGGATTGCTTCAATGGTACGCAATGAACTGTTAGCCTTCGAGTCTTATTTTAAATTACTAGAAGTAAACATCATACAATTGTATTTCCTTCGACGTGTCATACCAATAGAAAAATTATGCCTCAGCTTTGGTAAAATTTAATTTAACCGCCCTATTTTTTGATGGAAATAATTTGCAAGCCCTAAGCTGATTAGATGATGAAAAGCAGATCTAACTAAAAAAATTCATTTTACTCAAGATCAAATATTTTTGGAGACAAATTAATCATTGATATTGAAAATATTATACGCAGAGGTTATCATTTTGACAGATCACAATCTAAAACATGAGACATTTTTATTTCAACCGAATAGTTAGCATCATATGGTGTCAACAGTACACATCAAACGAAAAATTAAATAAATAAAAAGTTTCTAGTAAAAGCTCCAACACTCGCTTAAAGCTTCTAATATAAGCCATTATTTCTTACAAAATACCTGGATATTTCCTTACTTCACTCACTATCAGTAATTCGTTTGAATTCCACAAATTAGAGCAGAAATCTAAATAAATATTTTTTCCGCGTAATTTTTTCGTAAATTTATATCGAGCGTTCGTAACAAATAGGATTCATAAAACTAAAGGATTCTTCAAATTTCATGAAATCATTAGTTTGAAAATAGATGAACTAAATTAATTTAAAATTTAAGAAAATCTTGCCTTTTCTCCTTTAAAATATGCGCAAAAATTTATAGAAGTGTTGGTAGTAAAGATCTTTATAATACTAGCAGAATACTTCGAGAAACAAAGCAAAAACTTAAAAGCTCCTACCTAACCTCATTATTATTCTGACATCACATTATTTCAATGCAGTGGTGGTGAAGAAGACTAAGAAATGGGAAGGTGGGAGGAATTAAAAAATTATAGAAGATAAAAAAATAGTGGAGGGAGGAGATATAATGGGTAGATACTTACACATACACACATAAATTTAAAAATTTAGTTCCAAAATTATAAGTTTTCGACATTTATTTGAGTGAATCGGGTCAGACAAGTATCAGTTAACCATCGGGTTATGCCAACTGTAATGTGGTTTCGCTTCAACAAGTATTTAAGTAGTCACAACGAATTTTTTTTTTTAAAATTCTTGATTAACACGATACAATAACTCTTTCATCAAAGGAACAGTATTACACATGTAATATAATTAAATAGTAATATTTTGAGAATCAAACATTTCAAAACAGTTAATTACAACCAACTAATTTATCAACCGTTCCATAATGCATAGCATTACATTTTGTGCATATTTCCTCTTAGGGAAATTAAAAGGAAGATAATTACGTGATAAGAGACAGCATGTCCTCAAATATTTAGTTTATATTTCCTTGCTTTTTGAAAATAAATAAAAGTTAAACTTCTTAAAAGAAAAGAGAGAGGCAGGTCGCCCCTCCATCTCCATGCTTCCCCGTAATCGCTGCTACTGTTTAAATATGCACATAAATTTTTAACACAATAGGTCTTGTAAGCAAAACATTAATTTATGTAATTATATTTTTATGCATTCTTTCATTATTTATATTTTAATTTTATGTTTATTATTGCTATTCCTTAATTTTACACATACCTATTTAGCCTATAAATCACAATCGAGAATTTGTACCGGCTGTTATCGTCTAGTCGTGGGTTCGAGCCCTGAAGCCAAAAAACACCCGCCATGTAGTGGGGTTGATGCACATTAAATCTGTCGAGGTCCCATGTCATCCCGCTGGCGCGATGTGGAAATTTTCCAGTTCATATATCGTCCTCATCACATGACCAAAGTTCAAAATTATGAGGTACATCACAGATAGTCTTCTTGTTGCTTCTCAGAGAGTCGTTTATGAACAATCACTTAATTTTACATAATATTAAGCAATTTTATTTTGAATTTCTTAATTACCCTCTTTCGTTTAATATGTTATGCTATTATGTGAAATTTTCCCTTCAATTGGTTATTTAACCTTATGATTATTTCTAATGTCTTAGGTAATCCCCAATAAAAAAAATTCTTAAAAATATATTCTCTTCTAAAGTACCAAAGAAATTTACAAAAATACCATAATTATAGATTATGTTTAAATCTATCGCTATCAGATAATTTCCAAAGAATATAATAAAGAAAATTTATATAACTTAAATATTTTGAAAGACAATAAATTTATGTTTAAGATAAACTTTTCTTGTCCTTAGTATACACACAAACACATCGATTCTTTAGCTAACGTAGATACACAAAACGTGATTGTATTACAGATCTCTCATTTTAAAAATAAATTTAGCTAAATTGAGTTCCATGAAACAGTAATATTTTTTTCCTATTTATAAAGAAGTAGCAATGGAATAGCTATTTCATTTTGCGTACATAAAAAGCATCTAGATTTTTTTTCTTGCAACAAACGAAATCCAATAACTAAATTAAAAATAAATACAAAAAGGCAATCTGATGATTAAATCTATACTAAAGTACTGAATGTAATAAAGAAAGAAGTTATATGCCTTGCTCTTTTTTTTTCAAAATTATTCAGTAAAAATTAACTAAATGTTTCATTTGTGAAAAATTCTAAAAGCTTTCCTTTTACTTTTGTGTATTTTCTATTTGCATTTCTATTGTGGTAACAGATTTGAATTGATAAATAATACGGGGGGGGGGAGGATTCTTTGCAAAATATCTTTTACAAAACCCCTGAATTAAAAATAAAGTAAAATAATAACATATTGGAATACGCAATAATAATAATAACCTTTTCAATGAAGGAGCCAAGTTTATTTTGTTCTTAAAATTTATTTGGTTTCTGAAATTCTTATTCATAATTTAACCTTCTCTTTTACCTTCCCTCTTTCCTCGTTTTGAATTCATGTATATTTGCTAATACTTTATTACTCGGTCTTCGTTACTCAGAAAAAAATAGAATAAATTTTACTTTTGAAGTTATAAACAATATCAAGAGGTGTACAAATCCATAAGCCCTTGTCTGTGGACAATAAATTAAATTAAAACATCAATTGTTCGAAATTTAACAAAAAAGGATTGAATAATAGTTTAGACTAATAAATGTATAATTGGTGTAACTTCAGTACTATACCATTAGCCAAATATTATTTCTTGGAAAATAATAATTATTCTTTAATTTTTTAAATGTTGACTCACTAACTTTTCTCTGTATTTCATGAGTTGCAAAAATAAAGAATTTTGCTACCATTTAACAGAGAGATGTACTAAAAATACAATTGACTTTTGCGTGTTTTAATTTTAAATTAAAACACGTAAGGGTTCGGAAAAGAAAAGATGTTTGATTAAAGACAAATTATTAAAACTTTTGCCATTTACTGTAAATTAATTTAGTGTGTATAGTATTTTTTTTTCATTTGAAAAGTTGTCTTTGTTAATACAATTAGAAGTAATTTGAAAAGTTATCTGCATTATTAATGCAATTAAATATAATTTTAAAAGTTTTCAATAACGATATACTTTGAAAAATTAAGCATTAGAAAAAGAATATAATTTGATAAAAGGTATACATTTAAATAGCGATATAATTTGAAAACTTAAACATATGAAAAATTCTCTTCTTTGTTAACACGTTTCGGTAATCATTACAATTATGTTTCTTCTACAAGAAAGCAATTCTGATTTCTGATTCTTTTTTAAAAACTGACTACTAACTTCATTGGATTTATTAACTTTCCATCAAGCACGAGTTATTGGGAGATGCACTCTAGGTGAACCTGGTGTAACGTCTGTGACCTATCCACTTTCCTCGGCCTTCTTTAATGTTTGTTGGTCGAGCTACCAACTTTGAAACTCATGCATCTGGACTGCCCGAGCGACACCTGATCTCCGAGATGTCAACCTATGGGGGATAGTAGCTATTTCGGCAGCTTGTGAAGATTGGGGAGATTCGCCGACGAGAAAACCGTTGGAGGTCGATGGCCCTCAAAGAGAGTCAGTCCCTGCTTGGTTCCTGGTCCAGACGGACTTCTTGGTATCTCCTGTCACATATTTTTGTACAATAGCTGTACATAGTCACATTAAATATTTTAAACTTAAAAATCAGAATTCACATTTTTTTAACATAATAAATTATCTTCAAACGGTACACTGGTTATATATCTTTTAACCTTGAGGCTCTACAAACACCAGCACTTGTCTATTTTACACGATGATTTTGATCTACTATCAGCCATCGTCAGGATTTCGAGGCAGTAATATGGTCTGTTATATCTCTCATTTGTATTTTACAGCTTCTTGAAAATATTCAAATAATTTATGTTCACTTTTTTTATTTTGTTATAAAAAAACCCTTTATAGATATAGTTTTAAATATTTAGTTTTGATATGTGAAAGGTTTGGTTCCAATTACAGAATTAATCTTTGAAATTTTAGTTTGTATTACAGCACAGCTAAGTGTTGAGGAAATGGAAGAAATGACCATAGTTAAAAATAAATTAAACATGACCTTCCAAAAGAACCAACACACTAAAATCACAATGTTCAGTTGTGAGATGTGAAAGAAATTTATGTTTGGTACTTTCTAAATCCATTTGCCCAAAATGAAAATCTGTGACTCAATGACTATGTAGATTAAATTATTCCTTATTATATGTAGATTCAAATTCGCTTTTTACTTTCAAATTGTATTTAAGTGTTTATTTTAAGATTATAAATAGTTCAGCAGAATCATCTACAATTTCATTTATTTTATTTTCATGCCATTTCAATAATTCTTTAGACATTTTATAACAAATATTCTATTTACATCATTACAATATATTATATTCGTCATTTCTGTTTATTGAAGATAATGGTAATCAGAATTCTCATGAGCATTTCTCTTTAACTAACCTCTGAAGCTTATTTACTACAAAGCTTTAAATGAGAACTTTGCCTTGTGAAAGAGACGCGATGTATGTTATTGAACTTTACTATACAAAAGAAGAGTAGTGCATAGAATTTAAGAGGAGATAAAGGAATTAAAGAGAGATTAATAGGAGCAATATATTGGTTCGAGTAACTGTGAGGCGATATATTAAGAGTGCATGCCTGAACAAGGATCCTATTTGAACCGAATCCAGTGATTTGAAGTTGACTATTTAGAGTTGACTTCTTTATGTTATTTGATTAAAGGAGAGATTAATTAACCACTCCCCTTATTAGTTTATTTTGAAATTGCTTATTCAATGTTTAAATAAACCCGCCATTTTTTTCTGTTTATTATTGCGTTGCGATTTCTCTTAATCTGAATAAAGATTATTCGTCGCAGAATACCTCCCCGTGTATCGGAGAATCTGTTGAGACTCCATCTTCCTGAAGCATCGGTGTTGTAGTTAAGAGAGGAGCAACCGACTCAGACTCTTATTCGTCAGTTGTATTAGATTCATAATTACTAGGGCAGTCGATATAGCACTCGCGTTACTTCTAAGCGCTACGTTAATAAACAATTTCAATATGTACAGAATAATCTCTTAATATGAATAATATTTGTTTAAACATATACTTATTAACTTTTATTTATTAACTCTCAAACTAATTACAACATAATTCAGTTTTTAAATATTTAAAAGAAATTGCATTTTTAATTGAATATCTGAGAAATACACTCGACTATTCTCGTTGATAAAGAATGCGCACTTTTTAGGAAGTTTAGCTTCATCTATACCTAAATAACAGTGTAGGATCATGTGCAAATTAAGAAAAATTGGGATTTCCTTACATCCAGTCAATTTTTATACGAGAAGACAAGAAACGAACTAAGTACATTTTCTTTCGCTTTAAAATACAGAAACGAGTTTTCATTAATCTAGTGTTTTTAGAATTTAATAAAAACAAATGATAAATTGAAATTGGTTTTACTAATTTCATTTCAACATGTGCAAACATTTTTTTTTTTTTTTCTGTTAAGAAAGCGTACTTCCGAACTTTAAGCAATTAGTTTTAAGAAAAGAAAACATAATCTTCAAATTCCTTAAGCTTTTTCATTTTCTCGAAAAAAATATTCTGAAGTTCAAAAATGATGCCAATGTTAACACAAAATATAATGAAAACACACGATTTTGCTACAAAAATGAATTATTAAATTAAATATTAAAAATAAATGCAATCGATAAATTATTAAAATAAACAATAATTTTACGTTACGATATTAAAATAAAAGCAAACGATAAAACAATAAATTAAATATATATGTTAGCAACGTTAATATATCTTCAGTATACCATAAATGTACTTAATATAATCATAATGTATTACGTCAATCTCTTGAATCTAAAGCCATGTTTCCTTTATTTTGTGCCTACACATTTTTGTTGATGTTATTTTTTAAAAGAACATGCTATCATATGTTAAAAAGGTATCAACAATTGTAATGATTTTTATTGACAAGAATAATTAAAAACAAAAAAAGAAATTTAATTTACGATCCTGCAATTATAAATACTTTAAGTTTATAATCCATTATCATGAGTTTTGTTTGCCTAAAACTCTAGATGATAAGATAATTTTGCTGAAATTTTTCCATATATATTAGTTTTACAATTAATTACATTCATATTTAAAGTGTAACAATTTCATAATTAATAAATAATATTTTTAAAATGATATACGAATCCGCGTTATTCAATTAAAAGGTTTCTTTTGGTAATGCTACAAAACATTTTTCTAGCAATTTCAAGTTTTAAAAAATCATGTAACATCAAAAGGAAAAATAAAAGTAAATAATAACGAACTTAAATATAACAAAATAAAAACAAACTTAACGTAAACAAACTTCACTTATTTTTAATCCATTCAATTATCCAAATGATGTACAGTATATCTTATTTTCCATATGTTTTTCATACTTTTCAATCGTATTTTAGAAATAATAACTTTATTAAAATAGAGTAATTAACGATTTCTAATCTAAATTTCGATAAAAATCAGTATAATTCAGAGGTTTTTCTGATTAATCTTTTTAAATACTTTTAAATTTCAGCGATTTACGAAATCATTAAGCTCGATCAAGATTTATTAAATATATTAGTTAACAATATCTAAATAACAATTGTTCATTTTTGTAAATTAATCCGAAAAAAATTCTTGAAATTTTTCATTATAAACTTTGAATTCATTCCAGAAATAATTGCAATGCATATTTTATGAGAAAGCGGTGCATGATAAAAATCTCACAAATAAAATATTAGTCATTCACCTATTTAGCCATTTGAATTTATGTTGATATTTTTTTTTCCTATGAATGATATACATTTTTTGGAAATTTTTGGAACTATGTATTGAAAAGAATCTCTCTTAGTCGAGCACCAATGCGAATTCGTAAATATGATCTCTTTCAAGAGCAATACCATTAGGGGCTTACCTTCTTAATGTTATTACAAGAATCATTAGCCCCAGGTACCCTAGTGATCTATTTTGTCTCGTGGAGTTAATTCTTTTTGGTAAATACCTGTTGACACGTCTTCGAAATACCATAACGATCCTTTTTTTAATCCTTCTTCTTGTCAACAAATTTTTACCTTTTCCTATCCCTTTTTCTGTCTAGATTTTAGTTTAAACAAATTTGGCCTGGTAAACCAGATTTTCCTCTTGCGCCATAAACAATTAACTGTCACTAACTCTGTCCATCTTATTTTTCGTAACAGCTTGCAAAATCTGTTGCTGTTTAC
Source organism: Nephila pilipes (assembly GCA_019974015.1). Lineage (NCBI taxonomy): Eukaryota > Metazoa > Arthropoda > Arachnida > Araneae > Nephilidae > Nephila > Nephila pilipes. The sequence goes on from BMAW01004405.1 coordinate 69,962, forward strand.
CTTTAATTTCTTGATTTCTTGGAGGATATTCTTATTGAGTTGATAAGTGTTTACGATTACAGGTGAAATTCTGATCTGTGAGAAAATCCAGAGAAAATAATATGGTGAAGTGAAATCATGAAAACATGAGGATTAATTCTCGAGAACAGCATCGAACCGATGTTTCTGATTTTTCAGTAATGTTCACTTCAACATAATCAAGATTATTCTGGATGAAAGTTTAGCGAGTGTTCCAGTTCTTGAACTATTTTTGACACGTCTTCCTGTCTTGAAACGCTTAATCCAGACCAAAACAATACGAGTAGAATAATGCGTTTTTTAAGACTTAAGACCATTTTGTAAGTAATAGGAAGTGTTTACTTAACAGTACTATACGAATATAATTTCCGCACACGTTAAGTTGCACATTTTTCCATTATTTAAATCGCAAGCCTTGATTTTCAGATTCTGTGAACAAATCCCCAAAAAATTAATTCATACAAATGTTATTCACAATTTAAAACATAAACTAAGTTTCCACCTATCCTGTGCAGACAGAATAGAGAATCCCGAGTTAATTACTAGGTATTTTAAAATTTTAATTTCCTTGAGCTATTTCACACTTTATTTTTAAAAAGAACAAGAATTTTAAGATTCCCAATTTTTTTAGGAATTATTAAGGTTTTTATTTGTTTACTTATAAATCTGGAGAAGAAATTATTGATCATTTTGTTGATGCACTTTTATGTTAGAGATTTATTTCTATTTTCCTTCACGAGTATATACAATGTACCGAACAATTCATATGAACTTCAAATAACTTGTGCTAAATTAAAAATTTTACAAAAGATGTAGCTGAATTCCAAGTGATATTCATAACAGCACAATATTTGTTTCTGTTTTCTAGAAAAGTATCAAACTATTTGTAGTTTTTTTATATATATTTAATAATCAAATTGAAAGAAAGATTTGATTCATCCCTTATTCAAATGGCGTTTTCAAAGCTGTTTAAAGTTCTTGAATATTTTAATTCAAACTTGAAGAACACTTAAGAAACACAAAAAATGTTACAAAGATTACAATAATTTCTTCTACTCACTTAGGGGATAATTACTCGAAATTCAAAAGCTATTTCTTTAAAAAAAATTACTTATGAAGGAAAAACCTTAAAATTTTATTATAATTTACAAGAAAAAATAAAAAAAAACTCAGAAAAAACACCTTGATTTTATGTGATTGGAGGAATTCGACTACATATAAATACAAAGAATTTACTTATTTAAAGCCACTTTCAAATTTTTGGTTTATACGATAATCGTTTCCCATCACCCTTCCCCCGTTCCAAAGAATTTCCTTTTTTTGCAGAACAAAAAAAAAACTAATTTTTTTTCACTATGAAAAATGTAAGAAGCTGTATTATTTCTTCATCTAATCAAAATCCCTAATACTGAAATACTTACGAAAGCTTTTAAGATGTATTTCCTTCCAATCTATATTTACTATGCCACTGAAAAAACGTATTTCTATACCAATGAAAAAATTTCGTTAAATTCGATAAAGAAAAAATAATTGCTTTTTCTTTTTCCTCATCACTACTAAGTAAAAAATTGACTTTTACGTTTTTATAAATTTATTTAAACTTCAAGTAAAATATGTTATTATTTTGAGAAAAACTTTGCATCAGCGTGATTTCTATTTTTGTTTCAAAATGTTTTGAAAATTACAAAAAGTTTAATTTTTTTTTAAATGAGAAGTTATTGTATAGCGCGAATTTTTTTATTAGCTAACAATTTACAACTATAAAATGCTTAAACTTACAAATTTAGTTTGGTATTTAGGATTTAAATAAAGTGATGTCCTAAATTTAATAATCTAATTAGCCACCCAAGGGGCTATTGTTTTAGATGGGGCGTTTTGACGTTCCAGATCACTTTTCAAATTTAAATAATTTCCTTTTTACATTTAGTTTAAATATATTCAATTTAATAATTTATTGTTTTCCTTAATTTTAATTACATGTAGCAGATATAATAATTAACTTATTAATTTATCTTTTTCTTTAATTTTAATTGCAATTAGCTTAAATATATTCAATTTAATAATTTATTGTTTCCCTTAATTTTGATATCAGAAAAGCTTACTATTGTTCATTTCTCAATATTTCATCATTTACTTTAATTCTCATATTTGATTGAGTAATTTAATGATAATTATATAAAAAATGTGCACCTTGGGTAGCTAAATCTGTTCTTTGTAAAACTTTGTATAGAATATTTTTTTCTTTTTGTTTTAATGAGTATTGTGCATTTAAAAATATTTTCTAAATTTCTATTTTAAAAATATTAAATATTTTCTAACACATATAAACAACATTCTAAAAGGTCATTCCCAGTTGCTCCGAATTCTTTATTTTTCTTTCGTTTCTTAATATGTTACCCTTAAAGTGCCTGTTAAATCCCCAGAAGTTATTTTTTATTCAAGTCTCATCGCACAAGTTTACGTTGTAATGAGATTCTCACGATATTTCTCTTCAATTAATCTAGAAGACATTTCTATGACATTGTTTAATTCGAAAGCCTCGACTCGCGAATTATGTAAACCAACTTTTCTACATACAAATTGTAGAATAGTGAAAAGGAGATTATAGGATGTTGGAGGAATCGGTAGCTGTATGAGAAGAGAGAGAGAGCGCTAAATATGAAAATCCAGGTTAGTTGTGTCTCACAGTGAAAGAAAAAGCATTAAAGTATTCCACTTATAGTATTAAGTTATCATCTGAAATCAAATATTTATTCGATTCCAGCTTACAAATTTTATTACGAACTCAGATTCAGTTTGCTAGTTGTAAGAAATGTAAAATTTTATAATATTAAGATCAAGGTGTAGACCCGAGAAGGATTCTGCACCATATTCGCAATACTCATATTCATTTTTATTTCTTCTTAAAGACAAACAAAAATTAAGGAATTGACTTTCTGATAATATAGATTTCTGTTATTATTGTTGTTGTTAATTTTATCCGATCTAGACAATGGGATAGATCAGATACATGAGTCCAAAAACACTCAAAACATCATAGACAAGAAAGGGCAACTTGGTCATATCCTCCCTGGAAATCCCCAGACAGTAAAGAAGATATTCGGAGGAGGACTGATTAGGGTCACAATTTTTACTGTTGGGGCAGATTTTATTCTCCTCATTTAGGCTCCTCAGGTGACTGCTCAGAAATATTGATAGTACAGCCTGCAGGGACCGATCATCTAAGAATCTATAGCTCCAAACTGGTCACTTGCCGCAATGCCAGCCATGTGTTAGTAGAACTCCAAAAAAGTTCATTAGTAGATTTAATTCTTGAACAGAGATTTAAGGTGGTGGAAGTTAAAGCCATTGAAATGCCTACCGTAGATGGAGTATCAGCCACTTATGTACGGCTAATGATAATGTGAGAGGAAATCCTCTGAAGATATACATCATGGCAGATTGAAATTTTTCCGAAGTAAGGTCAGTTTAGAGATTGATTCTCTGTCATCAATATAAATTATTTACCTAGTGACTGAACTTAAAATGCTTTAATTTAGGTCAAATAGTAGGTCATATTTAATTTAGGGCAATAGCCCTGTCTGAGGAGCCACTGCACCACAACGTAAGAGATCCATGTAATAGCTCTCATTATAGGTTAATTTATTTTGAGTCCACTTCATTCTTGTGTTCTACGATGGTTATTGGCAACATACCTCACAAATTGGAATCATGGTCACGAGATGGGATGACATACAGGCTAGACATGACAATATCCATTATTCCACAGTGACATCTTAAAATCAGAACTCTTAATCATTGTGGGAATTCGTAGCTTGTTATAATGTTCTGGTGTAAAGTCAGTCTTGCCCGAAATGTCAGCAAACCTTACAGTAAATTCTTTTAGGTAATCATCTTGCGCCATGCATTAAAATCTTTTTATAAATGGCTCCAAACCTAGGGGTATGAGGCAAGGGGTATTAAAGGACGTGTGAATTTTAAGGGGAACTTTTTGGTTGAAGAATAATTTAGGGCAGCTTGAGGCCTATTGTACCCTTGCGGGCAATGCTTGCAAAAACGCTCTAAAAATCTTAATTATTACTAAACATGTAACTGAACACGTTTCAACAAATACCTCTAAAAGATTTTACAACAAAATCGATCCATGTAAAAATAACATTATAACTTGATAACATTATACCTTCGTACCTAATTAATTTTTTACTAGTAAGTAAACAAGTTAGTTCTCAGTATTATGATCTCATTATGGAATTTCTCCATTTTCTTTCTAAAGCTACAATGTTGATTTTAAATGCGTGGTTTAAAATGCATTCGAAATAACGAAGAAAGAAAGTTTCCTTGCAAGATATCACGTTCTTATTATGATCTTTTTGTAGTCCATATAGCTCTCCCTGAGCTTACTTGTCGTGAGTGAAAACTTCTTTGTACCCAATTCCGCCAACAGAGTGAAAGAGAGACACCTGCGTGACAGATATGATGCGCAATTTGACGGAATGACCAATCGGTCATCCTTCAGTCTTTCGATGTGACCCTACTGAAAGACGTCCAACTGTTCAACTGCACTTGATGTATAAAACGGTTATTGTTAGTGATAACCCTTTTACTGCGTTGGTCGATATCGGCCATTAAAAAGGAATTCTTAAGAAAAATGCACATAAAAAAATTAATTAACCACCTTCAACTAATTTTAACGGGATATTCTCAATGTTTTGTATTGGGCACATCATACCAATCGATAGCTGTATGTATGAACTTAATAATCGATCATCAGAACTTTATTGCTAAATTTTGTGACGTTATTAATGTAACTATGTCGTCAGATGCTATTACTGTCATGAATATTTTGTCATAGGTCGAAATAATTTTGTTAATGTCAACACAGATGGCGTGACAATAACAAAAAATATTTAGTTATCAAAAAGTGTAATGCAGTACAAAATTTTTATTTCTAACAATTCATTAAATGATTACTTTGAACTGGAAATCAGATTAAATGTTCTGAAATTAAACAAAATATTTTTTGCTGATTAATATTGAGTTATAAACCAAGTAAGATTAAATATTAAAACCACTGATATCAAGATGTCTGATAATTTAAAAAATGAAATCCCAATAACACATAAACTCTGGCGATTACTTTTCACTAAAACAAAAACTGTAGAAGACCAAGTAAGGAAATGGTAGACGTACAATGCTGTTTAGCCATGCTGTGTCAATTTTTCTAGGTAAGAAGTTGTAATGGGGAAAAATGACGGAACCCCGTGTAGAAGAGGGCGTTACGTGTTATGCGAAACTCTCTGTAGAACGAATGCTGATTGTCTACAGACTTCCTCTAAGAATTTTAATACGAACATTTATATAATACTCTTTGTTAACATTTTTGTGACACCGTATAAATAAATTAAAAGAGCAATATGAAGCCTGTCTGTACTATGAGGGAAGCTTAAATTAGATTTAATTTAGAACTAAAATATAAAAGCCTATTATTGCTTCCTATTATGGCTTAGACATAAATTATGAAAAGTGTAAATTTTTAAGTAAGCAAAATTGAATTAAAATTCAATTGTTATTGAAAGTGATTAATTGTACACGTCATCCCTCTCCCCCCCAAAAAAAAGTTCTTAATTTTCCCGAACCGAAATCCCAAAAAAGATTTACAATTACTTATTAGTCTTGCCTGATGCTTTTGAAAATTTATTTTATATTTCTCCCTTATTGCACAACCTTTACCTGAATTTCTAAAAAAAATGTTAAATTTGATTTTACTGATGATAGAAAACACTCATTAAATATTCTAAAACAAAGTTTGTCTTCCCTACCAATTCTTAAGATTTAAATAGGAATGTTGATACAGAAATTCAGTGTAAAGATAGTATTCATGGTTATGGATGAATTTTACTTCAAAAATTCGTGGCAGATCATGCGCTTCACACAATATATTAAATAAGAAAAAACACAGAACTTGAAGTTTTGACTTTTATCCAAGCATTAAAAAAGTTTATAGTATACTTGTTAGTCAGGCATTTCAAAAGAGTTAATGGTTGCAAAGAGTTCGTGGTGACCCTAAAGAAAATATATTAGTGCAATCGGGTAACGTGATGGACATTGCAACTACAGTAGTTTGATTTTGCAATGGAAAACCGTTCAGAAATGAATCAGGTAGACACGTTAATTAGTTTCTCAGTTATGACCATACAAGACAGTCTCGTTATAAAAATCAAAGTCGCTCAAGAACTAAACAATGAAACTCAAACTAATAAAAAACTTTTGAAAACTGTATCTTCTAACGATTTCTTTCTAAAATCCTATATGCTCTACAAATTTATTGATGGTGAATGATTAATCGTTGTTCCTAAAAATACACAGAACGTCATTACACAAAATGCTCTTGAATGAAGTCACTATACTTCTAAACTAACAGAAGTGGCACTAAAGTGTCAGTTTTATAATCTTAAAGAAATAATAGACTGTTTTCATACAAAATTGAGTTCCATTTACTTTGAATAATCGCAAGAGTCAAACAAGATAGTCTACTACACCCTGTCGAAAATGAAATCATTCCTCTAAATATATATCATGTTGACCATTTTGGTCAATTCCCAATCACGAATAAGAACATCAAGCATGTTTTTGTCGCCAATGACAATATTGCAAAACTCATACAGCTCTGGCCGGCAATGTCAACAGATAATGCAGAAGTTCTTCAAAATTAGTAAATCAAAAAATACATATTTGACAATCCATCTCGTATTATTTCTAATGGTCGTCCTGCATATTCTTACAAACAATTTCAAGATTATTACAACACTGATAAAATTGGGGGGGAAAGCATTTTATGATCACAACCAGATTACCAAAAGCAAATGGATAAGCTGGGTGTTTAGATACTACAATCGAAACAGTTACATCAACAGACAATCCAGAAAATTCTATAAAGGAAGGTTATAAATTCAAAGATATTCAAACATTTCCTTATGAATTGCTGTTTGGTACCAAAAATGAAATCGCAACAAGATCTCATTATAACAAATTTACTTGATAAAAAAATCCAAAATTTGCAACAAGATGTCATTATAACAAATTTGTAAGTTGATTTCTGCAATAACTAAGACTTGTTAAGGAAACAAGCAAAAATACATTAAATTCTGAAAGTTTAAAATAAATACAAAATAAATTACTATCTTCAGCGAAAATTACTAACTGCTTTCGTACTTCATGATCTTGCAGCCATTTAACGTACTCAACGTAGACGAGGACTCAAATTGAAACCAAAATACTTAGGTCCATACTTAGGTTTCCTTTTCACAGAAAATGAAAATGAAACCGAACGATACTTACGAAGTTAAAAAGTGTAGCTTTTTTAAAGAGCCAACAAAAACTAGAACTTATGCTGAACATTTCAAATTCTGAACTAATGACGCTATTACCTAATCAATTAATTAAATGTCATTTTCGTCCGAACTCTAAGATACTATTTTTCTTTCCTCTTTGACAAAAAATACTTCATTATTTTTTACAGTGACTTTCATACTTTTCTATTTCTTGTCTATTAATTTTTCATTTCAGTTTTTCAAATATTGTGAAACAGCTTGAATTTTAAATTTTCCTAACAGTTTATACTTAACCATCTAATCTTCTTTTATGTGGTATTTTCTTACTTCAATTTTCTTAGTATTTACTTGATATCGTTGTTTAATTTGCACATTTATATTATTATTTTAAAGATAGCTTTACTGTCTTACCCGAGGTCAGGTGATATTTTCTGATGAACAGTTGTAAGAATGGTACAGCTGGGATTATCCTGTGTGATTTCGAGAAGTAAACAGAAGAAATTCGTGTCTGTCCTCATTTTTTTAACTTTTACTCTATCAATAAACCTAATTATCCTCAATGATAGAGTATGTATTTGTTTAATATAATGAGGCTAATATCCATATACAGAGTGTTTCAAAACTCATGTGCAAAAATATAAAGGATGATATAAAACATCTAAGAAAGCTATTTTCACCTTACAATGCATAGGCGGAGATAAAGCACAAAACCGCTAGATGGTGTTGTAAAGGAAAGCAGAAAGCCAGAGTATATCATGCATCCACTGCAGAAATGACTGTAAGAAAATTTTAGCTTTATACTTTCCACCGCAGCTACGTTAAGCGGTTCACTACTTGCTCTATTCCTATACATGCATGATTTAACTTTAATTCAATAAATAATAATCTAATTTTCTATTTTATCCCATTCTCTCTTTCTAATACAAAAACAAAAAGCTCATTTTTATTTCCTGATCCAATTCCAAATTATTCTTTTATTTATTGATCACGCCCTTATAAAATTTGTTTAATCCATTTTCCCATGATTGTTAGTCTATCAGAAATCATCCGCACTAGACTCTTGGTACAGAGTCAAGTGGGGATTATAGCAGAAATCCCTAGAAACCTAGTCCCATAAAATGAAGTCCCTCATCCTGTGCCCCGTGTACTATTACATCTATTGTGGAATATCCCGACTAAATAACTTGATGCACAGCGAAAAAGAACTATCTCTTCTGCTGGTATCTTCTGATTTCTGTTACAATCATACGGTCTTTCGCTTCAGCCTTGGCAGCCGAAGCCATGCTTCCTACATCAGAATGTATTATTCATTCTCTCTGAGCAAAATAAATAACCAACCATGAGTTTTAAAAGTTGTATTTTTATTTACTTTATTAATTAACTTTTAATATATTTTATACATAGAAGAGTGGACTGAAAAGTTTCCGACCTAACATGCATACAAGAAATTTATTCTTTAAATTTACTTTTATTTTTTTACATAGTCTCCTTGTAAGTCTACACATTTACCTCATAGGTGCTTTTATCTTTTTAACCTGTCCAAATAGTCCTCCGCGTCTTTCTATGCAAAATATTTGTTTACGAAGGTGGTGGACTCCAAATTTGACGAGTCCGTATTTCTATCCTCCGAGTGCAATTTATAGATTAGGGAACAGAAAAAAGTCACTTGGGTCTATATCTGGTGAGTAAGGAGGGTAGTCAAGCTGTTCAAACTGTAATTCAAGGATTTTCACCATGGCAATAACTGAGGTGTAAGACGGCACATTGTCTTGATGAAACAGAATTTTTTTTTCTGCAAATGTGTGTGTGGTAGTCTTTTCTCAATTTCTACCCTCAGCTTATCTAGTAATGATGCTTAGTATACTCTTGTAATGGTTTATTCTGTTTGAATATAATCGATTAAGATAACTCCTTGACCATTCCAAAAATCAGTCGCCATCACTTTCCCAGCCGAAAAAAAAGTTTTTTACTCTTTTGGAGCCGATTCCTCCTTCGCAGTCCTCTGGTTTGACTGTGTTTTAGCTTTGAGTGTATCTAAATTTCATCTACAGTAAATTATCACCGCCAAAACTCATATTAAATTGCTCTAACAGAGCATTGGAAATGTTCATTCAAACATGTTTATGTTCTAACAGCGAGCAAAAGCGGCACTCATGGAGTGGACAAATTTTGCATGACATTGATTCAATACGTAACAAACACGTTCTTTGGACATATCCATAGCCTCTGTTATCTCCCTCACTTTAAATCGCTGTTCATCTAGCATCATTTGGTGAACTTTAGAGAAGTTACCGTCTGTAGTTGCAGTTTTTATATGTCCCGAACGTTCATCATCTCCATAACTGGTACGGCCACGTTTGAATTCAGCTGCACTACAATCTCTCCCTGGTAATTGATAATACAGAGACCTCATACACAGCGTTCAATTAATTGATTGGTGTACGCTTATTACCTTTCAAAAAAATTATTTAAGACAGCTTGAAATTCGATTTTTCTTCCATTTTCACATAAAAAAATCATATCCACTAGCTCAAATGATTATCAAATAACAATTACACGTCCAAATTAACTGAAAATTTGGTGACAACTGTCGAAAGATGCGCGACCACATTCCCCTACTTTCATTGATAAGAGCTGCCAACATTATGTTAAATCGAAGTGTTTCAGGACACCTTCGTGTGTGTGGGGGGGGTCATATATATATGAATGTCTTGAATTATTTACAATCACACTGGAAGTAAGAAAATAGTTTGCTCAGGTTAAATTGTTCTATTTTCTTAAGAACTACCTCTAAACAGTTTTAAAATCTTCAATTTATCAATATTAAGACAAGGGAAAACAAAGCTAGTATAATTATTAATATCTAAGAAAGGGAGAGAATAATAACATATCACTATTTTTTATAAACATTTTCGAATTATTTTGTAAATTATAACAAAATTAAATTATTAATTAAAATAACAGTAATAATTTATATTATTATGATGATATCCAAGAGATGGCACTCATAGCATCGAAAATGGTTTGTTTTTATTAACCTTCATGACTCACGAGAAAGATATCTAAGTCTGAATTATTTCCATCATAGGCTTTCATTTTTACTGTCGATTGAATCAAGGAACTTGTGTTTATTTTAAAAAAATGAGAAATCCGAGTTTCAAGCAGTAGTTAAGCACTAATATTTAAAAGGCTTAACACCGAAAGAAATTATTTGGATGAAGTTCATGGCACATCTGCTTCTATATTTACAGCTTATTACAATTGGGTGAGAGTGTTTAAGCGGGGCCCTACATCCACAAAATATGAACGTAGTTCGGTAGGTCTAGTTGGAATTATTATTCCTGAAATGTTTAACAAAATCCAGGATATGGTTTTGAGAGATCGAGGAATCAAAAAACGCTAAATAGTTGAGACCACTAGTATATCGCAAGGTACAGTGTTTTCCTTTTTGCAAGAAAATTTGGATCTCAGCAAGATGGGTGTCGCATTTGCTCTCGATGCAAAATAAACGCAGTCGTGTCGTCAACTTTGAGGCTATATTGATGCTTTTTCGTCGCAATCTTGACGAGATTCTGCGACGAAACACTTGTAGATACACAGATACATTCGTAGATACACTGATACAGAGACAAAGAAACAGTGGAAAAACAGTCCTGGTTTCTTGGGATGCATTTGGAATAATTCACATCGATTACTTCGAAAAGGAAAATACATCAACTGGAGAGTATTTTGAGTCGTTATTGCATCGGTTGAGAGAAGAAATTAAGGAAAAACATCCTCATTTAAAAATCAAAACTATCCTTTTCCATCAAGACAATGCACTTGTGCACACCTTTGCAGTTTCTATGGCCAAAATCATGCAATTAAAGATATAATTATTACAACATCCAACGTGTTCACCAAATTTGGACCCTGGTGACTTATTTTTATTTTCCAACTAAAAAATGACTAGGTGAACAATGGTTCACGTCGACCGAAGAAATAATCACCCAAACAGTTGCCTGTTTTTAGAATCTTACTGTGTCTTACATTTTGATGCCTGGAAAAATAATTGCAGAAATGCTTGGAAAAGTGCATAGATCTAAAAGATGATGCTAAAAAACAAAAACAAAAAGTCTTTCTAAAATAATTTTTTTTCTGTTTTTTTAAGACTTTATTGAACGATACTCGTAATAAACTTACCTAATAATCAATATCAGATTAAATTAAATTTATTATAATGTACTTATATTTTGGATAAAATATATAGTTAATTCTTAATTTTATTTATTTGTAGACTCGTATGGAATATGGACTCTTGACAAAATATAGGCCAAACTCTATAATTAGTGCCCCAAACACTGTCCAGTTTAAAGACAGAAATGTGCCTATTTTACAAGGACTTGAGTGACATCCGAGATTCTAAGCTAATTTATTTAGATTGGTATGGCAATAGTGTTCACGCAATGTACCAGTAACCCTGTAAAGATCTGTTACTGATAACAGACATCATTATGTCGAAACTTGTCTGACTGAATTATCTTTAACTGACCAAACCTGACCTCAATTGGAATTAACACACAGTAACATACAAATCGATAACCTTAGATGTAATTTATCCTCAAACTCGAGATCATTCGTTACGAGCGAACCATCCACTGGTTTAATTCGCGATAATCATGCATAGTGACAAACTAATTCTGATTCCGTAATAAATAATAATGAAACATGCTGCCTGATAACCTAGATGGTTCTCGGAATCTTCATGTGAAGTGGTGTAGAAGTTAGGAGAATGCATGAATAGAATGATATGCTGTCAGGCTATAGTTTAAAACTGTAATATATCTCAAGCAAATAGCGTTCATATTCTGGATTGGGATTTAGTTAAAAGTAATTAATTTTTCAACAGTTAGTCGAGGGAGTTTCCAATTGATATAAATTAACTATACATATTAGACTAAATTAATTGACTGAAAAATTAAAAATATTGTATCATTAAGGGTTAGGGAGGTGTTCAAGCAGATCGCAATATATCTAAATATTAAAGAGGCAAAATTTAGCATAAGGACAATACCTATCGATGGTCAGAAGTTATCACGGTGTGAAGTAAAACATTATGTTGTAAAAGTCATGTATAATTATTGACTTTTTACCACATTTTGCAGTTTTTAATTTAATTATTTCAATGAGTTGACGTAATAACAAAGAATTAAAAATTTATTTTTGCTCCAGATCAAAATGTTATTAAAATAGTTTTTTTAGTTTGGGATAAGCTCAAAATCAGCGTAAAAAGGTTTGAAACAATATTCATTAACTTTATTACGCTCTGTATTGAGAATTATATGGATATCATAGTTTGCATGGATTACATGAATACCGCATGGATACCAAGTTTAGTTTTCTGTTCTATATCACTATAAACATAACTATTTTAAATGTTTAATAATGTGTGGGCATTTCTTGACTACCTTCTTGTCAGTAAAGAAAATATAAAGCATGAAAGTAATCTAACAAATAGGACAAATACGACTCTTTTTATATAAAATATTAAATTTATATTTGGTTACGTAAAATCTTTGTGAATAAAAGTATTGCTTGATTTCGAACACTTCAGTAATTCATGACTCAAATATCTTTCTATAATTATTGGGTTTTTTTTAAAATACAGCGTTTAATAAATGTTAATTTTTTCTATTTCTTATAAGACAGTTCAACCAATGCCAAAGAACCTGATAGAAAATTCGAACACTTTTTCGAGGCAGAAAAGTTTTCCAATTTTCATATAAGTTTGCAACGTTGTAACACGTACTTCTGTTTATATTTCAATATTCTTAAAATTTTGAAACATTCTAAAAATACGCCATTTTTCATGTGAATATTTAAAGTTAAAAGTCATTTAGCATTTTACATCAGAAAAATAGATTGAATCGGATAGGATTGAGTAGTAAAAAATACACAATTCTCCAAAAGGTAACGATGTCTGAATATAAAATTATTGTTCGAGCACTTTTGCATAGGAAAATGTTTTCTAGTTTCAAGTCCAATTCTTTAAATTACGCGAAGACAACCTTCATAGAAAAAGACATTTTATATATATTAAAAAAAATCTCTATTTTGAAGAAATGTACCTTTATGTTGAATAAAAAATTATTATGTGTATTGCTGTACATGGTATAAATTTAATTTGATATGGTTTGGAAAACATGTAGAAACACAGAAAATCAGAACCATTCCAAAAATTGATTGAAAATTCCTATTATTATGATGAAAAGCCTTTCATTCTTCAAAAAAAAGAAAGAGCATTTGAACCGTTTTAGCTTTTATCGTGTGGTATGTTTTCTTTTTCCTTTAAAATTTATATAAATGCGCCACTTATCAAAATAGGTTTCCATTGTGACATTTTTTCCATCTCCACGTGCATCACATTAATACATATTTCTTAAACTGTAATGATTTATGAAACTATTCATATTTTTTTTTAATTTCTAGTTGCTCGAAAGAATAATAAAATGAAATGAAATTCTAATACTTTTTCTCAAAATAAGAAGTGGCAATGCTCTAAATGAATTTGGAAGACTCATAGTTGGGCTATTTCTTAAAATGATTTTCTCAATTCTTCAAATTGAAAGTAAATAAAAAATATTTATTCAGAAATCAATACATACAATTGGTGATTCGCGGCAGTTAAGCATAGTTACCAAATTTTATAAGAAGTAAAATGAAACAAATTTTACAGAAAAAAATCACAATCCTCAAAAATAAATTTTATTGAACATCGTTCTATTTGGGATTGCTCAGAAATACTAAGCTGTAAGAAATTTTTTCAAAGCTATGGAATATAACTTCATATGTGCAAAATTACTAGGAAATACAATTATATATTAAAACTTTCATTATAGTCATGGTATAACTCTCCTTACAAAAATTTCATTGCATGTGGTCATGAAGACATTAGAACAAATATTTTCTTTAAAAAAGAAAAAAATCTTCTGATATATTAAAAATGAAAGAGGTTTTGCAGAAGTCTTCGTATAGAAACAGTTGTCTTCTTTTGAAGCTTTTAACTGTGTTTGGAATAAATATTAAGTCAAAATCACTTAAGAAAAATTCCTTTCAATGCGTTTTATCAGTGTGTGTTGTCTTAATGATGCATTTTTTACTCGCTTTTGGAATTTTAGCTCTTGCATATCATTCTCAACACAGCACAAAATTCATAGTATCGCTTACAATAGCTATCTCAATGGGGATAAATATTTTATTATGGTGCAAAAGCTTTCGAAAACGACACGAAATGCGAAGAATCGTCAAGGTGTTATCAGTAATAAATTCAAATTCCTTAAAAAGAAAATTCTTCAGCGTAATAAATGCATTAACTACTGCATTGATCATTATTCCCGCGATATGCACAATGCTGTTGTGGTACTATGGAAATCAAGATCTAAATTTAGGACTGCTTATCGCAATATTCTGTAAGAGAATTGGATTACCTGAAAATATACGATACGCATACATTTATTTTTTATACTTATTCGGAAATGTCATGCAAAATATGCTAATTTTATTCTCTGCTCTTTTATTTCAAGATTTTGGACAAGCTATTCTTCGATGCAAAGAAAATTTGCTTCAAAAAGACCCAAACCTGACAGAAATTTTCCGACTTTATGAACAGATTCTGTTCTGTAAAACGAACATTGAAACCACTATGGGCGGGCTTTTGTTTTTTGTAACACTATTAGGATTTCTCAACGTCTTTGGAAGTATTACTATTACTCTGGGATTTGAAACCGGACAATGGGAAGACATTAATAATGTTTATGCTGTTTTCATCCATTCAAGTTTCAATTTTTCGTTGTTGCTGTATTTGATGTTTTACGCATCTGATGTTAATGAAAAGGACAAGGCTTTTCGAAATGATTTAAATCTTTATGATATCAAAAATAAACTTAAAACTCATCAAAATAACTCTAACGTTGATATATCTGTAATTGGAAATGATACCATAGTTTTCTCTCCTTGTGGGTATTTTAAATTTACGAGAAGTTTCATTTTAAGTAGCATAGGTTCTCTTTTAACTTACTCCCTGCTAATAAACCAGTTTCATACGTAGTAATGAAGAATACCAACGAAGAATTCATTTGATATGATTTTTTAATGAAATTAATATATTTTAAAATTGTTTTGTTCTTATATCTAAAAAATTATTTTTACACAAATCGAATTTTAAATTTATTTTTCTGCAGCAATAAAACCTAAAAATATAAGGATCTTAAAGACAAAACAAAATTTTATTTCTTCATTTATCTATGTTTGGTGAAACTAGATTTAAATAGAAGTTAAACATAGTAATTTCTTATTGTTTCAGAAATTATTTATTTATTAAATTAGCTTAGCATTTCAAATTTATTTTTATTGGATAAAAAAAGTGACTGATGAAAATATATTGGGTCGCACGTCATAATTCTATATATATATATATATATAGTATATAATTCAAACTCTTACTTAAAATATCAATTTTATTCATGCTTCAATTTTGTGCAGAATATTACATTCCTATTGTTTAAGTTCATTTCGTATTAAATAACCGTTATTTTTTACATATATCCATAGTATTTTTCTTAGCTTTCAAAAATTGTATTTGTAGCAGTAATTTTTGCTTATGGTAAATTATAGCGACCCTCTATCCTGTTAGAAGAGATACATGTAATTTTCAACATTAAAGCAATTTAATGTCATCAGTCTTTTTTATATGTGCTTTTTTGTATATCCTTTATTTTTCTGAGGAGTGACCAAAACTAATTTTTCGAGAATTATGTGATATTTAAATTGGATTCAAAATCTATCGTCTGAATTAAAGTTTTCAATAGTTTCAATGCTTTTTTTTTCTTTGTATATTATACTGAAGAGATGTAATTTGTTGGCAGGATTCGAAGTAATTATTAACTTCAAATCAATATAGATTGTATATGTAATTTCTTATAAACTATATTTATCAATCAAAAATGTTATTTGTCCAATTAGTAGTAATTCAGAAATTTTGCTATTTTTTTATGCGCCTAAAATTATTTTGTATTAGTTCTCTTTCTTTCTGACAAAAAGAATTGCTACATTTGTGGTTTTAACAAAGCAGGAAAATATTTGTTAGTGTTAAATACGTAGTCTCTTGTTGCAAGGGAATTGTCTCAAGTAAATTTTTTGTATTGCTTAATCCGATTGATTGATGTTTGGATTGTTCTTTCTTTTTATTTTATTGTTTAGTTTATGTTAGGATATTTTTATCTATCTATCTACATATATACATATATAAATTACTTGGTTTCTTTTTATATTATAATGTGATGATGTAGCAATTGATATTTTCTTAACTTGTTGGAATTTCTATAATTTTATATAGCATTTTTCTGTAGAAGACGTTGTGCATGTAAAAAAATGTTACACCTGCTATACATACACACACACACACACACACATATATATACATATATAATCGGTCATTAGCTAGATTCAAAATATATAAATGTTATACTTCATTTTTTATTATGCTTCATTTCTCTTTTTTGTTTTCATTTCTTTCATGTCCAGTTTTGCACTTTTTCATATTGTGAAAAAATTTACCTTGCTATTTCATCACCATGCTATTGCTTATCTTCTAGTTTGTATTCTCCCATGCATTTATTATCTTTTTTAAATGTTTAGTGCGTTCCTTTTCTTTCTTCTAAGTTTTTTTCAATTAAAAAAATATTCATTTTTCTTTTGTTTCCAAAAATCTTAAAAAATTTATATATGTAAGTTGTCTTTAAAATCTCAAAGAATTCCATTTAGTTTCATTTTACTGTTCCATAATTTCTCAATTCCTTTCAAACATTTTGTTATATTATTGAAATATTATTTTTATTATAAATTTAGCAATAATCTGGCTTCTTTAGCTGTATTAATGTATAATTTTATTTAGGTCATTTAACATATGTTTATTAATGAAATGCATACGCACAGATCATATGTACAGAAAAGGAAAAAACACTGTCATGTATCACTAATACATGAGCTGCAAGATTAATAATTTTATATTTGCAGCTATTGTTTTGAAGGATTCTAATATTAAAGCATTTATAAGGTTTGAAGTATTAAATGTCAAGTCAAGATTGCAAGTCCTCATAAGTTTGTAAGTTGTTGAGTGAATGAAAGAAAAGTTCAAGTGTGATTCTCAGAATAGTAAATAAATAAGTTGCACATGATTGTTCATAACCAATTTAATAGCAGAAGTGCTCTAATAAATTTAAGTAAAAACATAATTTTTTTACAAAATTTGATACATTAACCAATAAACATCGAAAATTGTATATTTAAATGCTAAATGAGACAAATTTCAGTAGTAAAATTATTATATTATGTCAATACAAATCCAAATAGATGCATTAAATTGATATATAAAATTTTATTAAACGCTTCAATTTATTTCATTGTATTCATTTGTTCAATAAAATGATTTATAATGAAAGGAATGCAAGATTTTGCACACAATTTTAGACAGCATGAAATAGGAAACAATTATTTAGGGGGAAATAGATTATTTACGTTTTCATTCTTTATTATATAAATCTCTTAAATTCCTACTTTTTAATATTATTTTGAATATTTTTAATCGTAAACAATTTCACACCACCATATTTGAAAACTGAAAAACAGGAAATCTAAATTTTTATCCTTCTTAACTATTCTTCAGCTACTTTGTTTCATTGACTTAAATTTTTTTAAAAAAAATCTTTTTTTAACTATTTCTCAGCAATTTGATAGTAAAAATTCAATGAATTCACTTCTTTTAAAGCAATTAACATCGTCCTTAGTAACGAACTAAAAGACACTCGAGACTGATTGTTCATTTTCCATTAATGGCAATCATTGGGATAAAAACTCATCTCATGGGTAAGTTGGAAAGAAAAGTATCGTTTTGATCACCGCAAAAGACTGTCAAATGATTAATTGATTGTTTTGATCTTTAACATTTTTCACCAAGGCAATAAGTTTTTTAAATAGAAAACTTTTCTTTGCTTGAGCTAATTCTGATGTTATACGAGACTTTTTTTTTAATACTTATAATTCAAATCTCAAAACCAGAATATTCGCTTTCACTGCGTTGTCTAAATTTGTAACTGACTTCTTTTTTTCGATCTTAACACTAGAATTAATTTAGACTCCAAAAATTTGCAATAGAAGATTCTCGTGAAAAGAACTAAAAGTTATTTTCTAATGCCTTGTAAAGTTAATAGAACATTTAAGAAAGAAATGTTATTTTTGATGGTACCATTTAATTTCAGAAGTCAATATTTCCCAAAAAACCATTTTAGGAAACTATTTTATTCCAATTATTAATTAAGTAACATTAATTGTGTGCTCTCTTTTGAATGCATATTATATAAAAGAAATAAACATTTTATATTAATTAAATATTATTTTGAAAATTTTGTTTTATTTCTCAAATTTTCTTCGTTGATTCTTCAATGGCTAAGGTTTTTCAACAACGCATAATTTGTATTTAATGCATTTATTAAATTCCTTCTATTAGTTCACACTCTCCTTATATATATCTTGTTCAAATTTTCAATCGTTAATAAAATACTTTTTAATCATCCACTCAAGTACAAAACATTTTTTTAAACTTGTAGACTTGTAATGGATATGACATTTGATACGTTTTCAAATATGAATTAAATTTAATTGGTGAAAATGCAGTTTAACCCAACCACTTAGCACGATTTCAAAAATTGCCAGATTGGAGATTTTTTTTTTTTTCGGCTGAATGTTAAGTCCACGAAGTGGACCAGGGTAGCCACATTTGGCAAAATACCACCAAATAATTCCTGTCGCCAAGAGTGGTTGGGCTAAACTGCATTACAACCATTTAATTTACAGGAGGAATTATTTTGCCACTGAATATTGTGATTGTGTCATATGTATATACTTATTTATATTAATTGTAATTAATTGATGAAAAGTAATTAAAATAAAAAATTTTTTTGATGACCTAAGTAGGAATTGACTTTAATTTTTTTTTTTATATTACTTGTTTTTGTTTAGTTTGAGATTAAATAGAAATTATACTGGTAAGCCTTTGATATAACTTGAAACATTGTTTACTTATAGCTTTCTTGAATTGAACTTCAATATTTTTTATTGTTCAACTCTCAGCCAGAAGCTTAGTAAGTCACATCTGGCAATAATTACGAAAAGTTTCAAATTACGTTTCGCTTCACGTTTAAAGTAGAATTTCGTTAAATCTACTTTTAGGAGCGAATTTGAGATTTTACGAATACACTTTATGAAATAATAATAATAAGGTTCTCAGAATTGTATGATACATTTGAAGTGTAAATAATCTTTGTAAATAGTTTTTCGTATGTGGTAATTTTCAAATAAATTAATGCGAGCATCTTATGCAGTCTTTTCTAGATGTGATTGAGTGATTAGATACGAATAAAATAGCAGCGTGCTTTTAATTAGCATGAAAAGATGAAAAGAAATGGAGAATGTATAGAAAATTTTTCATGCTATATTAAATGATAAAATAATGAAAACGTTTTCTGCAAAATTATTCATTACCTTGAATACTTGAATTAATTTTTTGATACATTAAAGTAATCAATTATTTTTTAAAATCTCTTATTTATAATACAGGGGATGTGAGGGTGGGTATGTGATAGAAAAAGAGTTAAGAAAAACATACACCAAAAAGTGTAGAAAGACACTTTACAATAAATTATCAATGGAGCCAAAAGAGCTTCCTCTTTTCTCTCATAATTACATCACAACGCGACTGCAAGACAGAACTCGAAATATGGAATTACAATTTTTACATAAACTCTTTTCAAATTACAGTTACGAAGTGAACATACCGATTTTCTTTCTAAAGCATTGCCTTCCATCGACATCGAGTATTCTACGTCTGTGAAGGATTAGTGACTAAACAGCCACTTTTACTTCGTCTGGAGTGACATGACGTGGACACGGCGAGACTGGAAGCGAATTCAGGTGGGGGTGAGGATAAGTGAGAGATGAGAAAGAAGTTTGATCACTTGATTTTTAAAAGTGGAAAAAGAATCAATTACCGAGTTCTATATTCTCTAAAAGAGAGTTTCAAGTGTGGATGCGAGACGCGAAAGATGATCGGTTTCTTCTAGGAAGGTTTGTTGGTTATTGATGGTATTATTGTAATGGTTTGGAATTGTATTGTAGAAGGAGGTTGATAGTTGGGAAACAATTTTCGGTGTGGAGGGTACTTTTAACTCTTTGTGGAAATAGTGGACTACCATGTATCTGGGAGCTTGGATTATTGAGCGGAGAAAGATGATTTGAGTTCTTTGTATGTGGTTTCTATTGCTTTTGGCTGTTGACCCCCAGATTTGGCAGCAGTAGGTAATGACGGTAAATACGTGAATTTTGTAAATGAGGATTTTTTTATTGTAAATGTTAGTTAAAAAGGTAATTACATTGATGGGGAAGGATTTAATAGCAAAATTTCTAATTTTGTCCCGCCTAGGAGCCTTTTTACTATTTAGTTTGAGAATGATGTCCATCACCTCTGAAGGAGAGGAGAGGGGAGAAATGTTATTATCAGGAGGCGATTGTAGGTAGGTTTTGATGGACCTTTCGACCATTTCAGTATGGACTTCATCCTCAGGATCTTCGTTGACCAAGAATGACTCTTCAAGTGAAACAGCAAAAAGATTAGCTTTATCTTCGTTATTGTAAACCAGGCCTTGGTCTCTCAGGAGAGGGGGCTGACCATAGGAGAGTAGTTATTGGATTTAACAATTCTATGGATATAATTATCTTCGATTGAGACAGTTTGGAGGTTGTTATTAAAGATGTTGTTTCTGATAAGGAGGAGTTGTTTCTCAGTTTCTCTTTACATTTCGTTGAGGAGGGATTTATGAGGTGGGTATCTATTTTCTTGTCATAATTTTCTTTGTCTATTTTTTTTCAATAATTTTATTTTTGAGTGCAGGGGGGATGATTGAAGGAGTAGAGTTTATTACTTTGAATTTACTGGTTTGGTTTATTACTATATTTATAGAAGTGATTAGAGAGGAAATGTAGTTGTTGATATCACTAATGCTGTTGATTGTGAGGTTTCCAGGGATGAAGTGGTGGAGTATTTGTTGGTAGGCTTCCCAATTAGTGAATTGGTAGATACTTGGTATTGGGAAGTAAAGTTTTGAATATCCACTTTGAAGTGTACTGGTTCATGGTAACTTGAAATGTCTAGTTTAGTTTCAACGGTAATATTTTCTGGACCGGACGAGAGGCAAAGGTCTAGGGTTGCATGGTTAAATCTCGCACAAGAAACAATCCAAGTGGAAGAGAATGGTGCAAAAATTTTAATATTAGAACTATTAATGAAGTTGTAAACTTGTCTGCCCCCAGTGTTATCAAATGCTGGGAGTTATGAAAAAAAACCTGACATCTGTAGCACAATGGGGGTCAGATTTTTCCTTCAGTGTTTCAATTTTTATTTTTATGGAGCATATTTCAGATGTGCTATAAATTTCCTATTTATTCATAAAACCCTATTTATTCAAAAAGAATTTTAAAAATAAAAGTTAAGAAATGCCATGCGAGAAAAAGAGAACAAAGGAAAAATAAAAAGTCAAGAATAAAAATAAAAAAAGAATATATATGTGTGTGTGTGTCTATGTGTACTGATTTAACTTTTATTTATTGGATCCCACGCTCATAAAATTTGTTTAACCCGCTTTTCCACAGTCGTAAATATATCATAAATAATCCCTATTAGACTCTCCGTCTATAGTTGGAATTCTCAAAAATCCCTAATCCTGTACCACTTGTTTCTTTACGTTTATTGGGGAAAATCCCAAAAAAACTTCATGTGCAGCGAAAAAGCTCAAAAGTATTCTCTCCTCTCTTCTGAGCTCTGCTGTAATCTTCATATGGTCTATCGCTTCGGCCTTGGTGGCCGAAGCTGGGCTAATTCATCGGAACATAACGATCTCTTTGCTGGAATGAAACAAATTACATTAATTACTAAAATTATATATATATATAATTTTAGTAATTAATCTAATTTGTTTCATTCCAGTAATTTGTTTCACGTAATTAATTTCATTTAAAAAATCCAATAGGATAATCAGGTGTTTTGCACTTATATAATAAAAATTAATTAAATTATTTTAGAAATTGATAGGTAAATTAACTAATGCAATATTTCTTAGAGAATAATTTTTTAACATGTTACTAGAGATATTTAAACTTAATTTATCATCAAAAGAAGAGATTTTATTAATATGGAAACATTAGTTATCTCTCTTTTCATAACATTCCTAATGATCCAATTATTAACAATGTTTAAATTAACATCTAAAAATATATTTCATGAGAACTTTCATAAATTTTAATCAGATTTAAATACGAAGAATAAAATATAAAGACAAGTATAACATCTTTATTAAAATTAACTTCAAAAACAATAACATCGCCAATATATATAAATAATATAAAATCATTGTTATCTCTAAATTTATATTCAAAGGAATGTAATTAAATAGCAGCTAAGTTATCACTAACTACATTCCCTTGAGGTATAAGTTTTATTTCTTTATAGTTTTAGCCATTATAATTAATATTGTTTTCTTTCACTACAATATTAATAATAAATTTAAATTTTTCATTATGTATGGATCTATTAATTTTTCATTCTTTATTATTAACTAAAATAACCCTTAGTAAATATCTAAATCTATGGCATTAAACTAATCTTTTTTATAGCAGTCTTATCAAAACTGTTAATAGTATTTAATAAAATATTTTGTCAAATTATACCAGCTATAGTAATGTAATTATTTAAACTATGAGTCTCAGCTCTAAGTTTAATAGGAATTTTGGAAAATTTGGGAGATATAAATAAGTTAGGTAATTTTACCAAATTAAGAGTGTAACCTAACCTAATAGCACATTTCAAAATCATATAACATTCTAGGAATATCTAAATCTCAAGCAAAACACAATTAAGAAAAAAGAACTAAATACTTAATGAAATCACTAATAATCAAATAATAAAATTAATATTGATGTAAATCAAACAAAAAATTTACTTAAATAGTTAAAGAATCTAAATTTCAAAACCCTGATATCAAAAATATTAAAACAAACTATTAAAGCACCAAACAATTTAAAATAAAGCAAAACAATAGAAAAACAAAATTTAGAACAATAGACGAAATGTAAATAATACTGCTCCATTCCGTGGAATGGTATAATATGTGTTTATACAGGTAATTACTGATTAAATCATTACACTTGAGTAGAGTATATTACAAAAAAATTTGGTAACAAACCAAAAAAACAGCAAATTCAGAAATTCAACCACAAGAAAAAGAACGTGAACACTGAAAAAATTATCTTTAATTTCCCTACAAAATACCAATTTAAGCGTAACGAATCATCTAAAACATTGTGACACCCATTTAAAGTCTTACCTAAAAAGAGTGATATTGATTAAACTAAAAATAATGTAAACAATCTAAAACATAATGTGATAAAATATCGAACAATGTTACGCCATCATAAATAACGTGTTGAGAATTTTTAAAGAGGACAAAATCAATAGCAGAGAGAAATTAATTAACAAACACGATACATACTTTAACAAATTTCAATGAAGTAATGTAAAACTACTATTAAGAAATATTTACAAACTTAGAATACACTACACATTTACAAACATAGAATACACTACACATTTAC